>SPJY01007168.1:1535433-1554304 GCA_005191435.1 Raddia distichophylla | reverse complement strand
AACCTCACGAGCAATCCTTTCCTCGTCACCGAGACACCTTCATCAACGATGGCTGCCGAGAAGACCATTCTTGAATTCTCAGCCCCGTCAAGCACCAATGTCCCCACTGGACCTGCCACCAATGTGGGTGACGGTGGTTTCGAGCTGAAACCAGCTCTCATCAACATGGTTCAAGCGAGCCCCTTCTATGGCAAGCAAACGGAGGATGCCAATGTACACCTGCAGCACTTCCTTGAAATCTGCAGTACCTTCACCATAAAGGGTGCAACTCCTGATGCTGTCCGGCTACGTCTTTTTCCGTTCTCATTGATCAGGAAGGCAAAACAATGGTTTTATGCTAACAAAGATGAAGTCTCAACTTGGGAGAAGTGCTCCAATGCCGTCCTCACCAAGTACTTTCCACTGGGCAAAACCAATGCCCTGCGGAACAAGATTTCCGCATTCCAGCAAAACACTGATGAATCCATTTCGGATGCCTGGGAGCGACTTCAAAAATATATACTGGCTTGCCCCCATCACGGGATGCAAGACTGGTTTATCATTCAAAGCCATGGGCTGAACCGTACTGCCCGAGAGCACCTCGACGCTGCTTCTCGAGGAGCCTTCTTTTCACTCAGTGTAAGTGCTGCCCACACTCTCATTGAGAAGATGGTCTCGTGTCAGGGCTAGAACGATGAGCGTTTGCAGCCGCGCACTCGAGGAGTCCACCAAATCGACGATATGGATATGCTCGCGGCCAAGATGGACCTATTAATGAAGAAGCTGGAAGCGCCGAATCAAACCGTTCAGGCACTCGAGTCTCGCATGAAATGCGAGGTTTGCGGGAGCCTTGGATATTCTGGAGACAACTGCACTGAGACCCAACCGGAGGATGCAAACTTCATCAACAATGGGTTCCGACCTCAATCCAACTACACATTGGGTTGGAATTCGAGGCCAAACTTCTCCACTGACAACCGTCTTCAAGGAGGTAACAATGGCAATTTCAATCGCAATAAATCTTCTCTAGATGATGCCAATGCTCAACAAAAAGTGAATGATAGCATTAGTAGGAAATTTTCTGCTAATGATAAAATTCTTGAGAGCATTAATTCAAAACTAGAAGGATTTTCAACTGCCATGCATAGTCAGATGAGCTTTAACAAAATGTTAGAAACTCAAATTGCTCAATTGGCTGCTTCAATCCCTACAATTGCTTCGGGAGAGCTACCGGGACAGCCGGAGGCTCCCCTGAAAGAAAATGTTAATACGGTCGCAACCCGATCGGGTAAAACTACCCGAGACCCGCCGCAAACTAACGCTGCAGGGAAAGAAAATGATACCTCCGACGAAGAAGAGGAGAAAGGTGAGCACGATGAAGAACCAAGAGAGGAGCTACCGAAGACGACGAGAAGTGAAGCGCGGACTAAAACAAGTCCCGCTGAATTCACCGAGACGCAACTGCTACCCATTCCACGTCGCCAACGCAAGTCAACTGCGGATGCGCAGTTTGGCAAGTTCGTTGAGGTAATCAAGCAATTATATGTCAACATACCATTGCTAGATGCGATGCAGGTACCGACATATGCCAAGTACCTGAAGGACATCCTCAACAACAAACACCCATTGCCAACGTCCGAAGTCATTAAGTTGACTGAGGAATGCAGTGTGGCGATTTTGAACACTCTCCCTGAGAAGAAGAAGGATACTGGCTACCCCCACCATCTCATGCTCCATTGGTGCACAACACTTTGAGCGTGCTCTGTGCGACCTCGGAGCAAGCGTCAGCATCATGCCCAAGGTAATTTATGGAAAATTGAATCATTCTACCTTGTCGCCTACTGGCATGACCCTGCAGCTGACGGATCAATCGATTCGCCATCCAATTGGAGTCTCAGAGGACATACCAGTGAAAAATCAAAATTTCCTAGTACCCGTAGATTTTGTGGTGCTAGACATGGAAGTAGACACCAAGACGCCCTCATTCTTGGGAGGCCATTCTTGAGCACGGCAAATGCGATGATCGATGTTGGTGCAGAAGAAATTCAGCTCAACATTAACAACTGAGATGAAACATTCAACTTCAGGCCAAGAGCTGAACAATGCTCACAGGTACGCATATTTCGTGGTAAAAATTCTAAACCTGTGCAAGAGGAAACAAGGGCTATACCAAGACCTCAAGTGAATAGCCTCATTGCTACGATGATGAGAACTCTCTAATTGTTGGACGAGCCATTGCGTCGTCCATATTGAAAGGGGAAGGAGAACAAGGGGAAATCCAAGCCCCGTCGGAAGAAACATGCGGTCGAGAAATCGGAGCCGCAAGGGAAGATCAACGCCACTCAAAAATCTCAGATCAAACAAGTGTGGCGTAAAAAGGAAATTCAACCGGCCGCAGTAACTTCGGCTAAGGAATCAATTCAAGACAATTGAAGGTTGAAAGCGGTCCGACTCGTCGACCGCGAAAACAAAAATTCGAGCCTTCACTGGGAGGTAAGCTGGAAGTTTATTTTGCATTCATATTTATTTTCGTGTATTTTCCACTGCATATTTAATTTTTACCATGCATTTATCCTGCCTATAAAAATACAAAAATATCAAAAAAAATAATTTGGTGGAAAAGTGGGGCCGGCCGGCCCCACCTAGGCCGGCCGACCCACTTCATTCTACCTTGTCACCTACTGGCATGACCCTGCAGCTGGCGGATCAATCGATTCACTATCCAATTGGAGTCGCGGAGGACATACCAGTGAAAATTCAAAATTTCCTACTACCCGTGGACTTCGTGGTGCTGGACATGGAAGTAGACACCAAGACGCCCCTCATCCTTGGGAGGCCATTCTTGAGCATGGCAAATGCGACGACCGATGTTAGTGCAGGAGAAATTCAGCTCAACATTAACGGCCGAGATGAAACATTCAACTTCAGGCCAAAAGCTAAAATATGCTCACAGGTACGCACATTTTATGGTAAAAATCCTAAATCTGTGCAGGAGGGAACAAGGGCTATACCAAAACCTCAGGTGGATAGACTCATTGCTGCTATGAGGAGAACTCTCTAATTGTTGGATGAGCCATTGCATCGTCCATATTGGAAGGGGAAATCCAAGCCCCGTCGAAGGAAACATGCAGTTGAGAAATCGAAGCCGCAAGGGAAGATCAACGCCACTCAAAAATCTCAGATCAAACAAGTGTGGCGTAAGAAAGAAATTCAACCGGCCGGAGCAACTTCAGCTGCAGAACCAATTCAAGACAATTGAAGGTTGAAGGCAGTCCGACTAGTCGACCGCGAAAATAAAAATTCGAGCCTTTACCAGGAGGTAAGCCGGAAGTTTATCTTGCATTCATATTTATTTCTCGTGCATTTTTCACAGCATATTTAATTTTTACAGTGCATTTACCCTGCCTATAAAAATACAAAAATATCAAAAAAATAATTTGGTGGAAAGTGGGGCCGGCTGGCACCACCTAGGCCGGCCGACCCACTTCTTTCAGCCAACCAACACCCCAAGTGGGTGGGTCTTTTCATCACTCTCTACCACTCATTTTCCACTACACCCACCACTCTATCCATATAGGCATTAGGTAGGGTAATTTGTCTTCCCTTAAGCATGCATTTAATCTCATGTTTAACCTTAATCATGCATTAAGAAAAACTATAAATACGGGAGTGTCCGGCAGGATGAGATCGCATTCCTGTGGTGATTGCATGATCTCGCCTGCAGCTCTCCTCTGCACTGCATATTTGCTTTCATCTGCACGCATACTGTCATCTAAAAATTGAGAAAAAATAATTTTTGTGGAAGGAAAGGACTACTAATTTTGACGACTAACCCGTAAATATTTTCGTATATCCTTTGGGTATTTGTCCGTCCTAACCCTTGTAGGAAAAATGTCGTTATGGTATGGAAATTTTGGTCGCACCATCGTTAAGGGAGCGAAGGGCGTGCATAAACGATTTAGCTCGTCCAGCTCGGACCGGACTCATACTCCGACCGAGGTCGTGGAGAGCCAATCAAGGGATACGATGTCCATGGATTTCCGATTTTCGGGATACCACGACGAATATTCTGAAGCTCCAACAACCTTCGTAGCTGGCCCAGCCCCGAGGATGAGGATTTTGGTGTCGGAGGAGCAAATTGTGCTCCATACCGACCGAGAGCGGCAAGTCTTCGAAGCGCTAAGGCACCGGTCTTATGATCCGACGTTGCTGATTAAGACCGGCTTGCTGGATGAATTCCACAAAGCCTTCCGAGCCGTCGGATGGGAGAATTTTGCGCCCATCGTCGAAAAAGGTTCGCGCCTTCTAACCCTTGAATTTCTTAGTACTTTATGCATTCTTGTTGGTGGGAATAGATACTATTTTAGGTTCTTTAATGAAGAATTTGAATGCTCATTAAAGAACCTAACTTGACATCTAGGCTTCTCCATCTTGTGTAGAGTCACTCCTGATAGGTTAGAGGGTTTTGATCGCAATCGAATGGACACAGTTGCTTCGCAAATGAGCATAGGATTCCCTTGGATTCCTTTCTTGCGCAAGTTCATTTGATCCACCGGCTTAAGGGGTTAATCTACAGAACCCAACACATTCAACACTCTTCATTCCAGTTATTAGAGTAGCTCTTAGTCTAGTAGTAGTTGGGAGTTAGAGTCAAGTCGGGCTGAGGCTTGGAGTTCCGGAAGTGTCTTCGGGAATTCGGGTAATAGCTCTTGTACCCTTTCCTAATTGTTTCAATTAGTGAGATCACTTCATTCATTGCTTATGTGTTGAACTTTATTTAAGCTGAGTATATCTACATAAATGATTTGTGTAGATTTGCCTTACCAGTAGCTTGTATTCGTCTGGAATCAGTTTAGGTTCTAACTCATATACTGTTAGAGCCAGGCATTGAACCTAGATCAACTTCTTTTTGGTACTGAGGAAGATTGATTAGAGATAGTAGCAGACGTGGTGTCTGAGACTAGGACTAACTCGGTTTACACCCAGGCCCACGTATATGTGATAGGTGGTAGGTGGTGACAGCCCTATCCATCCGTAGATACTAAGTATCTCATGCGTAACCCACAGCGTCCGGCTTTGGACCAATAGAGCCCAGTCGGAATGATCATCACCATTCGGGATTCCAATTCAGGATAGCGGGTGGCAGTGAATGTCCGAGCTTCGACGACGAATATCAAGTGAACCACTGTTAGAATAACCCAAGCTTGCTCAGTAAACTGAATCACACGATTTTGTGAAATTATTAAACTTGTCTCGTTGTCCTCCCAACTGTCTATCTAGCTAGAGTAGCTTTCTCTTTATTTGTGTGAATATTTATCGTGTGTCTGTGAGTGTTCCCGGTCTTTTCATTTATCCTAACCCCCATTACCTAGACTAGCTGGTATTTTAAATAACTAAGATATAGAGGTTTATCTCCTTAAACCCTCGTTCCCTGTGGATTCGATAACTCTAGGAATACTCATGGTGAAAACTACAAGCGATATCCATCCGCTTGCGGATTAATTTCTGTGAGCGTAAATATCGCCAACAAGTTTTCTGGCACCGTTGCCGGGGAACGCAACAGTTTCTCAAAAAGAGATAAAAAAATATATTTTCCAAAACCTACGTCTAAATTATTTAATTTAACCTACATCGAAATTATTTAATTTACCAGCCTAGTTTAACGGGTATTACCCTGCTCCGTCTTTGTTTTGTGGAACTAGCAGAGCAGTGGATGACCAGTTTTGATCTCTCAGAAAACTTTCGAAAAAATCCGAAGTCACTGGTGCCTCTGAGTGCAACCGGTAAATAAATAATAAGATAACCTGGTTGGAATAAAACCATATGACCCGTTTATATTCATTTTATTTAGTTGATCGCGCTCGTATTTTTCTTTTATATATGGAATGAGAGCAACCTTTCCCGCAAATTTTATACATACACACATATCAAAGCACTTTCTTCAATTGTTAAACTGCAATTGCTTTGGGGTTCAGTTAATAAAATAATTAAAGAAATAAATCATTTCATGCCATCGAAATATTATAAGTTTCAGAATATATCATGCAACCCACTGTTATCGACACAAGGGTCCCACCGATCAATGAGAGACGATGGTATATTTCGAAATAATGGTTCGTTCGAGTGTGAAAAATGAAATCTCCCATTAAATGGGTTGGCTAAATATAATCAAGCAAAATAAAAAATTTCTTATCTGGCAACGAAGCAAATTAACCTATAATAATTGTTTGGCTCATTAATTGAGATTAGTAGAGTCGGGTTAAGTTATCACGCCCTCTAGTTTGGTTAGCTAAAACTAGATGAGCGAGGTTAAATAATGTTCACCAGATTAATTTAGGAACTGTTCTTTTAAGCTGATCTGAACGGTTGAAATGACTAAACTTCGAGAGCTTCTCTAGATTCCGTGACATTTCGTTTGACTTGCTTTTTAAAACGTTAGGACCCATCTTCAAAACAGCGAAAAAACGGACTCAAAAAACTCAAAGCATATGTATTTTCAAAACGTAGATAAGTCGTTAAGCTGTTAAGCCGTTAAGCTGTTAAGCTGAAAAAAATTAAACCTTAAACTCTCTTAACCTAAGAGTGTTTGAACCACCATCAACACCACCATTCAACATGAAACAACCAACAGACGAAAAAAGAAATGTCCTATCTTTACGTATGGCGAGATAATTGAAGTTGAGCGGGTGAGTAGGGCAGCGGGAAGATGTTTTTTATTTTTCTCTCACAAGCTGAGAGCATTCCTAATAGTCACTCTATCTCACTCTCTAAAACACTATTTCTATTTATACATACAAAATAGTATTTTAAGATGTGAGATAGGAGAATTATTATTCTAAAAAAAAGATAGGAGAATTAATGGGATGCTCGATGTGCTCCACTCAAAAGAGAGAGAGACAGAGAGTTTTACTCGGAGAGTGAGCGAGTGCGTGCGTGAAGCTAGTGCGATGCTAGATTGGCCCCTGGTCTCAAGGGTCCACGAGATGCTGCCGGTGCCGGGCAACCAGGCCCGATGCCCCGATTCGATGGGTCCAGCGATGGGACGTGGGAGCGATCCCGGCCGTGATCTGCTCCTTTCTTTTTAGTTTTTACTCCTCTCAACCGGCTAGCAATACAGTCGCAGGCAGCCAAAGCGCTGACGCGTGCTGTCGCCTGGCCGAGCTCCTTTTTCAGCGCGATCTTCTGCATAGCTCGACGGCATGTGCTCCTCGGCAGTCGGGCAGTACTGTACTACTGGAGATGGTCTGCTGGGCAGCAGGGTTAACAAAACCGGCGGAGTTCTCCGAGCCAACAATGGCGCGGAGCCGGTTAACCGCGGTTAACCGTGGTTTGCCGGCGGTTCCGTACGATTTTTGTTCTAAATTCAAAAATCCGTCTTTTCGGTTTTGTTCGCGGTTAGCCGTGGTTTTTTGCGGTTAACCGGCGGTTTTTCGCGGTTAGCCGCGGTTTCTAAAGAAAAAATGTCAAAAAGGTAAAAATTGATAAAATTCTTTAAAATATACATTAAAAATTTAAAATTTTGTTTAACCCAAAATGCCTATAACAAATAATAGTATTTTTAGGAATTTTATGTATATTTTACATTCAAAAATTATTTAAACGAATTTTGCCCAAACCCCCAAACCCTAAACCGCCGGTTTACCTAACCATGCCCCCGCGGAGGCGCGGTTAACCGTGGTTAACCGACGGTTTTGTGGACCGTGCTGGGCAACTTCGGGCTTGTTTACATGAACTGATGGACACTCCTTAAATGGTAGGTGCTGTTTGGATGGTTACCGTTGGTTGGCATGCCAACTGTTGGCTCGTCCTACTGATTTGGAAGGAGTTTGGTTCACGGCCATTCATTGGCTTGCCAACGCAAAAACTCGCCGTGCCAAATTGTTTTAACGCAGCCCGAGCAAATGGCACATTTTTCTATATTTGAATCAGCCCATTTTTCTATATTTGAATAATACTAATTCGCACATTTCATTGGTAACAAACCAAACAACTACTAATTCTATTAGCAGATTTGGCATGTTTTGTTGGATACAATTCAAATGATCAAAATTTGCCAACAAATTGATCATGCCCTGGAATGGCATTACCAATTAATTGGCATGACCATCAAGGCCATGAACCAAACATGCATATCGGTGTCTGGGAATCGCGCTCCTGAAGAGCAGCGGGTCCACGGACCGGCAGACGAATTTGTAGTTGGTGTGAGGCCCAACGACAACCCTTCTCAGCAGCCCGGGCGGCGGCCGAGCCTACAGGGGCTCAGGCCGCGCGGTCTTCCCGGACTAAGCCTGGTGCGACTTGATGATCCGGGTACAGATCCTTCGTACAGTGGAAAAACAGAGAGAAGACAATACGAACCGTGGAGACACAAGCGATTTATCCTGGTTCGAGCCCCCACTGCCGGGTAACAGCTATACTCCAGTCTCGTTGATTATACGGTGGAGAATAGTACAGAGATGCCGGGATCGGACCTGGAGGCACCGATCTCGAGCTTACAATGGTGATGGCTAAAGGCTAAGGCTACTCGCTAAGGAAGCTTTGGATGTCGGTGTTGCTTGTGCTTGGACCAGACGGAATCGGGTCAGGGATCTTGGGTGTTCAGTTAGCCGCCGCCTCCAAGGTTCAGGAATCCCCCTCTTATAGGCGCTGTGGGCCGCCCGAGGCTGATATGGCGGGCCCCGCGCTGGTCTTTGCTTTAGTGGCGAAGTTCTTGTCTTGTTCTATGGTCCTGTCGGGTCTCGAGCCTGCAGGGAGAAGCTGGTCGGGTTAGTACGGGACACGTGTTTGTCTTAACATGCCGGTTTAGAGAAGGGAACTTCTTTAGGGAGAAAGCACTTTCCCTTTATCCCCAATATAGCCTTGACTGGACCGAGCCAGCCCCGCGCCACCCGTTGGGGGCGTCGCGTAGCGTAACAAACATCTGCTGCCTGCCAAAGAGGGCAAACGACAAGACGGGCTGCCCGCGTGTCCTTTCCCGGGCTATAGGTCTCTCGGGAGATACGGTGCGTTCCCGGTCAAGGTCGGATAAAGTGCGGTGGGACATGGTACTTGTCGCCGCCTGCCTGCGGGCAAGCGGATTGCCCGAGGGACCTTCCCCCGGGCTAAGGATGGCCCGGGAGGCATATGGTGCCGCAGGGTTTGACTCGGTCAAGCCCGGGGTAGTCGCAGGTGGGTTAAACACTTCCGCCAGTACGGCCAGGAACGGTCTCCCGAATTCTCGTGCGATGGGCCCGTACGGTAAACGGCCCAAGGCCCATCTTGGGATGGGCCGTTCATCGATCACCAACAATGCCCGTAAACTAAATTTATTTCCTTGCCACCCATACTGTGCGTGGCAAGGTGACGACTCACACGAGGCTTGTGCGTGTCGAGGCAGTAGTCAGTGCGGGGTCTGGGCGCGTTGAGGTGGCGCTGTGGAGGTCCAGTTGAGGCCCACAGACGACGATGAGGCAGCGGCTGTTGCAGAGCCGCACAAAAGAAGGCAACGCTCAGTCGATTGCTTGAGGCTCGGCGTCCATCAGCGGCGGAGGCAAAGCGGCGCTTCAGCTGCTCCACGTGTTGTTCCTTTTCTAGCGGCCCCCGTGTGTGTGTTGTTGCTATATGCGATGTCGACGCCTCAATCTAGCCGTCCATCGTCACCCAGAGCACCACGGGGTTGAACCACCTCGTTGGGGTTTTGGGAGATGGCGAAAGGGACGAGGGTGGAGTGAATAGGGCTATGGGGATGATGGAGGAGGAGGAGGAGGAGGGGCTAACGGCGGGGAGAGGGAGGAGAGGCAGTGAGAGAGGATAGAGAGAGGAAGGGACAAGAGAAAGGAAATGAGACATATACTTAAGTATGGGTTCAACTGCCTTGTCGTATAGCATACGTTAACTTGAATGCCATGGTGGTGGAACCACCCGCAAAACCACTCACAGATGGTTATTTGCGTTGGTTTTACAGATTTGTGGGCTAGAATGTCTAGTTTTCATAGCCCAGTGATTATTTAGATAAAGTGTGATAGTTCAGCGTGTTCAATAGGTTTTTTGTGACATACCCAAAATTCACCCAATTTTAGCATAATTTTTTTTCGCAAAAGTCATATTTAAGTGTAACATCCCAAATTTTAAACCCGATTTGGCACGTTAATAATTTCTTAAATGCATAATTTAAAAAGGTGAATCAATTTTTTATTTTGCATCTCGGCATCATCATCATTGCATGCATTGCATTTAAATTGGAGCAATGAGTTAAACTCTTCAAACATGCACCATTAGTGGAAAAATCTAATAATACTTTTAATATGTATATTATATTTTGATTAAAGCCAAATCTTATATTGAATGGATTGGAATTATGGCAGAAATTGTTGGGAAAACAAAGATATATTTCCTAAGTATTAATTTTATTTGAAAAAGAGATTAGGAAATGAATTTGTATAAGAAACCAGAAATTTAAATACTTTATTTCCCTCGGCCCAAGTTCAGCCCATTTCCTCTCTTCCCTCTTTCTTTCCCCACCTCTCCTCATCTCCTCCGGTTGGGCCGAAGCTGAGCCAGCCCATTTCCTTTCCTTCCCTTCTCTCTTTTTCTCCCCGCGCCTCGATTCCTCCGGATGGGCCGCCGAGCCGCGCCGGCCCAGCCTCCGCCGCAGCCCGTTCCCTTCGACTCTGCTTGCCGTGGAGCCACCGACAGGTGGGCCCCATCTGTCAGCGCCCTCCTCTTCTCCCCCTCTGTCTTCTTCCTCTTGATTCGCCTCTCCTCTCTGTCTCTCTCTCGCGCTCACCGGTCGTCGCCGCTGTTCGGCTGCCGTCCCGAGGCCGCGTGCGCCCGTTTTTCCACGCGATCTCGCCCCGATCGTCTCCTCCGTACCCTCTGTCTTCTCTGCTCTCACATCTTGTCACCGGCCGACCCGCACGTCGCCGGACTTGACCCCGCGCCGTGACGCTAAGTCGCCGCCGCTCTACGCCTCACGACTTCGCCGCTCCGCATCACCCTGTGCCAACCGCCAACCACCTCCATTGAAGCCGCCTTGGCATGTCTAAATACCCCTCCGCCGCGGTATTCCGCCCCTCTCGCCGGAGTTGACGAAGACGACCGACCGCGCCGGGTCCGACCTTCCCGAAACCCCGAGAGTCCCCCTTTAGCATCGCCGAGACCTTCTCTCTGTTTTCCCTCGGCCAATTGGACCTCCCCGCCGTCGGAGCCTTCTCGCCGGCGACACCGACTCACTTCCGCCGCCAATCGCGCCGCCGGTTTCATCTCCCTCGGTAATCCTCGTCGCCGGTCCCTCAAACCAGTCCCCCTCTTCCCATGCTTCCTCCCGAGCCGCTCGTCTCGCCGGTTTAGCTCAATATTTGGCCGAATATGCTATTTTTCACCCTCTTTTTGGCACCAAAATAACCGTAAAATCGTGCCAAATTTGGGTGTCAACAGGAGCCCACCTGTCGGTCCCAGCGGACTCGCGAGCGGGCAGCCAGGCGCGCGGTGGGAGCAGGCCGAATGGGCCGTATTCGGCCCATTTCTCTGTTTCGGCCGGAAAATTCGATTAAAATTCTTTTTAATTTTTATTAATCACTCTAAAATTCATAACTAATTCATATTAATTCATAAAAATGTCAAATAAATTTCTAAAATTCAGAAATATACTTTATTAATTTCTGGACCTTGAAAATATATTTATGCATGCATGAAGAATTAAATTAATTGGTTAAGTAATCATCTTGAGGTCATTATTTCATATGCATAGATCATATTCATGTTTTTTTGTCTTGCCCCGCATGTGAATAACTTTAGCTTTGTTCTTAGTTAATAGTATGCCCTAACAAAATTCAAAATTATAAAATTTGCAAAATCTAAAAATACCAAAAATATTTCCCTTTGAATAAAGTGTATAAATGTTGATTTTAACTAGAAAGGATATGATGAACATTGCTCTATTATTGTGATATAAATGCTGAGTATACAAATTTAGTACTCTCATTTAAGTTTGACAATTATTGGTATGAGTAGTCATGCTGCTTAATCTTGCTCATCGAGTGTTGACATTATTGAACCAATTCTAAGTTGTTGAGGGATATGATATAAGAGAGATAAGGATCTAGTTACTTATGCCCCTACTAAGGCATAGTCTCGGAATTTATTTTGAAAAGAGACTGTGATTTTGTGAACTTATTAAACTTGTCTCGTTGTCCTCCCAACTGTCTATCTAGCTAGAGTAGCTTTCTCTTTATTTGTGTGATTAGTTATCGTGTGTGTGTGTCCCGATCTTTAATTTATCCTAACCCACGTTACCACGACTGGCTGGTATTTTAATAATTAAGATATAGAGGTTTATCTCTTTAAACCCTCGTTCCCTGTGGATTCGATAACTCTAGGAATAATCCTGGTGAAAACTACAAGCGATATCCGTCCGCTTGCGGATTAATTTCTTTGAGCGTAAGTATCGCCAACAGACACATTGGACGGCCCAGAAACGTGACCGAAACGAAGTCCACGGCTTCCGGCAGCTCACGGTGCCGAACTCCAGAAACTAGCTGAAAACAGGGCCGAAACGCGTGATAACAGGGCCGAAACACAGTGCCATGGCCAAGTCGCTAAGTAAAAGTCGGTTATCGTGAAAACAAGTGTTTCACGACTTTCGGAGGAAAACGGTGCGGGACACTTGGATCGGCCCAGAAACTTGACTGAAACGAAATCCACGGCTTCCGGTAGCTCACGGTGTTGAACTATAGAAACTGGCCGGAAACAGAGCCAAAACGCGTGAAAACAGGGCCGAAACACCGTGCCACGGCCAAGTTGCTAAGGAAAAGTCGGTTATCGTGAAAACGGGTGTTTCACGACTTTCGGAGGAAAACGATGCGGGACACTTGGAACAACCCAGAAACGTGACCGAAACGAAGTCCACGGCTTCCGGCAGCTCACGGTGCCGACCTCTAGAAACTGGCTGAAAACAGGGCCGAAATGCGTGATAACAGGGCCGAAACACAGTGCCACGGCCATGTCGCTAAGGAAAAGTCGGTTATCGTGAAAATGGGTGTTTCATGACTTTCGGAGGAAAATGGTGCGGGACAGTTGGAACGGCCCAGAAACATGACCGAAACGAAGTCCACGGCTTCCGGCAGCTCACGATGCCAAACTCCAGAAACTGGCCGAAAACAGGGCGGAAACGCGTGGAAACGGCCGTTTCTGTGGGGAAAAAACTGTGCCCTAGGGTATAGTAGGGGGAGGCCGCACGGGAAATGCCAAACTGGCAAGAAACGGGCCGAAACATCGTGCCGCGGGGCCAAGTCGCTAAGGAAAAGTCGGATATCGTGAAAACAGGTGTTTCGAGACTTATGGAGGAAAACGGTGTGGGACACTGGGAATGGCCCAGAAACGTGACCAAAATGAAGTCCACGGATCCTGGCAGGTCAGGGTGCCGAACTACAGAAACTGGACAAAAACAGGGCCGAAACGCGTGAAAACGGTCGTTTCGGTGGGGAAAAAAACTGTACCATTTTTGATGATGGGCAAACCCCCGGGGTCCCAGAGGTGGGACGGCCCTGGGGTATAGTAGGGGGAGGCCGCACGGGCGATGCCAAACCAGCCAGAAACGGGCCGAAACACCGTGTCGCGGGGCCAAGTTGCTAAGGAAAAGTCGGCTATCGTGAAAACGGTCATTTCACGACTTTCGGAGAAAAATGGTGTGGGACACTTGGAACGGCCCAGAAATGTGACCAAAATGAAGTCCACGACTTCCGGCATGTCATGGTGCCGAACTCCAAAAACTGGCCGAAAACAGGGCCGAAACGCGTGAAAACGGCCGTTTCGGTGGGGGAAAAAACTGTACCATATTTGATGAAGGGCAAACCCCCGGGGTCCCAGAGGGGGGACGGCCCTAGTGTATATTAAGGGGTGGCCGCACGGGCGATGCCGAACTGGCCAGAAATAGGCCGAAACGCGTGAAACGGCTGTTTCGGTCAGCAAAAAAATGTACCATATTTGATGAAGGGCTAACCCCCGGGGTCCCAGAAGGGGGTACGGCCCTAGGGTATATTGTGGGGATGCCGCACGGGCGATGCCGAACCGGCCAGAAACGGGTTGAAAACTGTACCGAAACGCGTGAAAACGGCCGTTTCGGTCATGAAAAAATTGTACCATTTTTTATGAAGGGTAAACCCTCGGGGTCCCAGGGGGGACGGCCCTAGGGTATATTGTGGGGAGGCCACACGGGCGATGCTGAAACGGTCCGTAAACAGGTCCGAAACGGACCGTAAACAGGTCCGAAACGGGTGAAAACAGCCTTTTCGGTCTAGAAAAATTGTGATTGGCGTCTTGGCTTGGACTTGAATGGATGCCTTGGTTGCGAATGGGTTGGTTCGGCAAATTCTGATTTGTGGCTTATTTGCTCGCACTGTGGACCTTTGGTCGCCGTCTTGTCGCAAACCCACCGTGGCGAATTTCGCCTTGGATGGATGATAGGATGGTTTGACCGTTGCGGCTACGGAGCAAATGAGTTGTCTCAGATCCGTTTGTGCTGGCAGGACCCCCGCCGATGCGCGGCTGACTGTCATCACCACGTCCATTCACATGTGCGGCCAGTAGTTGCCGCCCTGGTATAAAGTGCTTGCATTTTGATACCCGTACGGTGGAAGAAGGTCTCTCACACAAGCTGCCTCAAGCCAAGAACTAATTCGGACTGTGAAACTGCGAATGGCTCATTAAATCAGTTATAGTTTGTTTGATGGCACGTGCTACTCGGATAACCGTAGTAATTCTAGAGTTAATACGTGCAACAAACCCCGACTTCCGGGAGGGGCGCATTTATATTAGATAAAAGGCTGACGTGGGCTTCGCCCGCCGATCCGATGATTCATGATAACTCGACGGATCGCATGGTCTTTGTGCCGGCGACGCATCATTCAAATTTCTGTCCTATCAACTTTCGTGCTGGGCAGCACTTCAGTAGCGAGGTCGCTTCATCATGGAAATTAAGTTTCACTGACAGATTAGTTAGCCCGTGCAAGTAGTTACTAATGTTTGATTGGGATCGTGGAGAATACCCAGATGTTTTGTGTAAATAGTTCTAAACTTCTAATGCTATATCCTGCTGCTGGCCGTACTGCTAAATCTTTTGCTTATGGGATATGTACGTTATGTAGATTGTTCAACGTACCGTATATTTTCTAGTGATGGTCAAATGTTGTTCTGTCATGGTAATCCAATTACAAGTCCTAGCAGCTGATGCCTAATAAAAAAAGGCTTGAGATTCTAACTAGTGTTGATCGTAGTGTTATGTTTAACTAGCAATAGCAAAATGTGCCCGTGCGTTGCAACGGAAAATATAAAAAACCTCGCAAACCCCTTGCCCCATAAGCAACATTGTTGCAAAAAACCGAGACATTTGTGATATTAATAGAACAAAATTTCAATTATCCCATATGCCACTTTTATATAGAAAGAAGAGTGCTTTGCTGAGATCGTAATCAATTGAACAACTGCCGCGGAAATTAGTTAAATTCACAAAAAAAAAAGAGGCATATCATGTCATCGGAACAAAAAATCTGTTGCTACGATTATATATGAATCACCCAACCATGAACCAATGCATGTTGCACAACCAGATAGCAAAGCATCCTTACAGGCAGCTACATGGATCGACAAACAATGATCATACATGCATGCTGCTACTTGGATTTTTAATTTTTCACAACAATTCACGCTTATCAATATCAACGTCCTTGGGTTTATTACGTCTCGTCGTGGGCTTCTCCGTAATGTACTTGAACGTCCCAAACGGAGTTGATATGCATCTGCTACGTCCGTTTGAAGACAGACTGCTCCGCCGTGGCCGAACCGGACTCGAACTCGTGGTAGACTTGGGTTCCAACTTGTCTTGGTGTAGAGTTCCATCCTCGCTGATCAACACCATAATTCCTAAGCACAAGCACAATATTATTAGGTAGTAACTCGCTCTTATTGGTATTCTCTTGTGTGGTAAGGAACGAGCCCACCTGGTGATTTAGTTGTCGCGCACGTGCCCTTGTTATTGGTCCTTGCACCGTAGGTGGTGGTAGAGTAGTGGACGCATCGGTAGGAGTGATGTCCTCATCAGAAACGGGGCGAAATCAGGACCGAAACAAGTGATGCGTGCTGTTTCGGCCTGGAAAGATTGTGATTGGCGTCTTGGCTTTGGCTTGAATGCCTGCCTTGACTGGAAAAGCATTGGTTCGGCAATGTTTGATTTGTGGCTTATTTCCTCGCGCTATGGACCTTTGGTCGCCGTCTACGTGTTTCGCCACGGAGGGATGCTAGGATGGCTTGACCGTTGCGGCTACGAAGCGAATGAGTTGTCTTGGATCCGTTTGTGCTGGCAGGACCCCCGCCGATGCGCGGCCGACTTTATCACCACGTCCATTCACATGTGCGGCCAGTAGTTGCCGCCCTGGTATAAAGTGCATGCATTTTGATACCCGTACGGTGGAAGAAGGTCTCTCACGCAAGCTGCCTCAACGCGGTCGCCCCCAGGGCTCCCCGCGATGACTAGTACGGCGTTCGGTGCCTTGCCCCGCGTAACTCGGCCATAGAGTTGGAGAGTTTACTCCCAGGGAATGGTACCGTTTGGCTCTTGGTCCTGGATGCTGCTCACGCTATAGGGTCATGGTCCTTAGGCGCCGCGTACCCAACGATGGCTGTTGTGATCCACGACAGCTGGTTCGGCCATGGACGTACAGCGCCACACTTTGGCCGTGACGCGCCACTGCCGGCGCTGGCTAGTCGAGGAGGACGTGCTACCTGGTTGATCCTGCCAGTAGTCATATGCTTGTCTCAAAGATTAAGCCATGCATGTGCAAGTATGAACAAATTCGGACTGTGAAACTGCGAATGGCTCATTAAATCAATTATAGTTTGTTTGATGGTACGTGCTACTCGGATAACCGTAGTAATTCTATCTCTAGTTCAAAGGTCCTATACACAGTGCATCCACAAGCTACCCTAGATTAAAAAGCATGAAAGAAAGTTGCACTGAGAGCTTGTAGTACGCAGCCTGCAGCAATCAGCAATGCTTCTCATGCATATCCATGTAAAATACAAGCATGCAGGGCCTGATATAGATAAGTCCAATTAGGAAAATTTCACCAGAAATTAAATCGCTCCATGTAAAAAATATAAGCAGTTAAATAATGCTGGAATATAAATTGAAAGTTACTCAAAAATCACATGCCATATCTGTCCATTACTCTATCAAGGGATCAGGTTACAACATTGATGCTCCATGTAAAAAGATTTCTTAAAAAAAAAATGAAGGTGGCTCCCCACTACTTCTTCTAAAAAGCCAATTGATTTTACATGATCTTCTCAGTTCAAAATGCCTCAAAACCAGAAAAGGAAAGATGACATGCGCAAGAATACATGACAGGAATGCCAGGAATGCAGCATCAATGTTGTAACCTAATCCCCTCTGGCTTCAATAATTCACATGAACAAGAGTACAAGACCAGTATAAATACTCAAGCAATTATCTCCATATCAGCAAGAACAGGTAGGTGGGGTAGAAGTATGGGATCACATAACTGTGACAAAATGAGTTAAAAATAATGAGATGGGTATAGGACAAAAGGATGAGTATAGGATCAAGGCATCGCCTGCTCACCGTGCGATCTGTTGCACCCCGTGCGTTGCAACGGAACTACAAAAGAAAAAAAGAAAAACATAAACTAATGAAAGATATGAAATTGTGAAGGGTGAATTACGTGGAAGCATGGTAACTTAGCATCTAGGATTCTTGCCAAATCACTTCTGAACTGAAATGAAAATTTGAAGAAAAAACCCAAACATTAATGTGCGGAAAATTGGAGTCAAAATATGGATTACAGCCTCGTAAAATGCAGGCCAGATTCAAGAAGGAAATGCAGGAGGCACGCCGGCGACCTTAGGGTCCATGGCACACACGGTCCGCTGCATCTCCGGCGAGCACAACACGGGAACACCGCCAGCGCGAGGCGTTGCATCTCTAGTGGCGCAGCGTCGGCATCTCCGACGGCGGCGCGGCCTCTCCGACGACGTGAACCAAAGATTTGTTCCCGTGGCAATGCATAGTCACATACGGAACCAAAAAATGTGTTTATTTCTCTCCAAGGCAGCCTGTACAGTCGGTGGGTTTGGAGCGTGCCTATTGGTCGTCTTGCCTGTTGTAGGCGGTGCAGCGAGGGGCCCACTGATTGGTTGTTTTTTGAACGACCGAGACTGATTGGTTGTTCAAAGTGCATTTAAACAACGGGGAGCCGGGGAGGTTGTTGGCGATAGTTATGCCTGACAGAATAAATCCGCAAGCGCACGGATATCGTTATAGCCTTTCACCCTAGAGTATTCTGGGGTATCGAATCCACAGGGAACAAGAAGCTACCAGCCTTAAATTAATCTTATCTAGATGGGAGAGAAAACAATTAGGAAGGTCAAAAGGGTCTTCTGGTTTAGGTCACACTAGCCTAAGAGTGAGCACTCAATTCTATGCTGGCTTTATTTACATCAGAGCACGGCAGGCCCGCTACCCGCCCACCTTCACTTAAGAAGCCTGGAGAGTTACGGTCACCCCCGAAGGGCCCTACGGAGCCAACCCTAACGTGGTGGAACGTTACTAAGGATAGACAGGGCTGTCACCACCTGCTACCATCCACGACAGTCCGTTGGGTCTGGACGTCAACCAAGGTAATTACTAGTCTAGACACCGCGTCTACATTAACAATTACTACTTTACTAGTGCACCGAGTAAAGTATTCACAAAAGGCAAAGTATATCTCACCAGTTGCAAACGGGGTTCTCAGTAAATAAACTAGCATTGAACTGGAAGTACTTTATAAATAAAAGAGCATGGCTACAGTGTTACCAGACTGAAGAGGAGAACTTTACTCGAAGCCGAGCTTTATTCCCG
>SPJY01007168.1:1517215-1534218 GCA_005191435.1 Raddia distichophylla | reverse complement strand
GGCGGGCGCTCGGACTTGGGCGAAAAATTGCCCAAGTCCCAGCGCGCCCAGATCTATATTGGGCTTATTCACGAGGGCCTCGTAGCCCTCGTGACTACGCGCGAGACACTGCATGTGGGGCCGCAGCGCAGGAGTGGCCATTGGGCCGATTACTCCCGAGGGCCAGGCGGCCCTCGCGTATAAATGGGAGATGTCGACACTTACGCACGAGGGCTAGGTAGCCCTCGCGAATAAGCTGACGTCTCAATGGCTGACGGGTCCCTCGCATCAATGCTGGCGGGTCCCACCGCGTGAACTCGTGGCTGCACGGTTTCATCCATTATGCCCAAGGGCTATGTAGCCCTCGCGAAACGGTAAATACTAGGGATGTGTAAATAGCCCTCGTGAAAAAGCGCCAATATACACTAGGGTCGTGCTGACCCTCGTGTATAATATATATATCCGAGGATTTCCAGATAAACCCTCGTTACTAATATAATTTCTGCTATTCCTCCAACTTTCAAATATTTTTGAAAAATTCCAAATGTTATTTTAAAATTACTTTCAAGCACTAGGAATGATTTATGTAACATTCTTGTCCATGCAAAAAATATTTTATAACAAATCGGACACATGCAATATCATACCCTTCACAACTAGCTATGTCTGCTTATCCATATAGTGTTCGTATGAGTAAACGTTTCAAAATCTTAACATTTCATCATATATCATATATGATTCATGTATTCAGTATATAAATGCGATTCCACGTTACCCACTAATACACATTACACATAAAATCAGTATTCTCCGTTGCATGAAGATGATACTAACGTTTCTCTCAGAGACGAGATCCGCAAAACAGGCTTCACATACGATAATCGGGTGACGCCTCACTATCGTATGAGATGACGATAACGTCTGCTGACCTACGTATCATGATTCCTGGAAACTAGTTTGAAGAAAATTGGCGTCACAATTATACTAATATGTGGTAACAAAATTACTCTATGACATGTGGGGTTGGAGGGTAAAAAAGTTTGACTGTGGATTATAATCGCGAGGGCTCACTGTGGGCCCTCGGTAAAACATATCCACGTGCGCACAGGTTGCGGGTTGAGCAATTATTGTGGTCATTATTAACGAGGGCCGGTACGTAGCCCTCGCGAATATGTGTCCACTGTGATTTATTGCGAGGGCCTTGTTATAGCCCTCGTGAGTAAGTTGTTTATTACGAGGGCGTTATTTTAGCCCTCGTGAGTAAGTTGTTTATTACGAGGGTTGGAATATACCCTCGTGTATTTATATTTAAAACGAGGGCTGTTTTTCTGCCCTTGCGTTTATTTTCTGGCCCTCGCGATTTCTAGAAATTCTAGTAGTGACCGCGGTGGCTCCTTGGCTGTAAGGGACAAAGGATGGCGGAGGTAGTCCATAAACCAGCTCAAAAGGAGTCATGCGAAGAGCAGAGTAGAAGGTGTTGTAGTAGAATTCCGCCCATGGGAACCACTAAACCCAAACCTTCATATGTTCTGTGTGCCTCTCCCATGGAGCCTTTGGTCTAAGGTCTCCATGGTTGTGTCTTCGATCTTGTGCTCTTTGGGACTCTACTTATGGAAGGAGACGCCAAGCCTTCGTCTACAATAACTCAATCTATTACACCAATAATGAAGCCCTTCGGTTGAACCGGAGACCACCTCCTATTGTAAGCCGGGTGCATTGCTTGGAGAAAAATCCGCCCTTTGTGACCCTTCGGTGGTGCGAGGCCGGTGTGAGAAGGTCGGTGACCCTTTGGCGGTGCCAGTGAAGAAATCCTTCTTGTGGCCCTTCGGAGGTTTGAGAAGGTCGATGACCCTTCGGTGGTGCCGGTGTGGTGTGTGAGGTCTTTCCACTTGTGGGAAGAGCTCGCCGCTTGTATGGGTTTGGAGTTCGCCCACCATTTGTTGGTAAAGAGCTTCCACCAGTGGATCAGGCAAAAAGATCGAGAGAGACCTTGGCTTTCACTTGAGAAAGCTTGCTTAACAGTGAGTAGAAGCTTGCTCCGAACATCGAGAAACACACGGTTGTCTCCATTTCTTTACATTTCCTCACATTTACTTTCATTCATATCTTGTGATTAATCAACTGCCTAACTAGAACTTCACCCATATTCGCATCATAGGCTCAACCGATTACGTGGGTCACTAATTTGACTAACCACTAGCGCAATCAAAGTCGTAATTAAAAATTGAATAAGGCCGATTCACCCCCTCTCGGTCTGAGATCCCTTCATGTGGTATCAGAGGAAGGTTAGATGGCTGATGGAAGTATCAGACCAAGGTTCTCAAGGTTAAGCTTCACCGCTTTCGAGATGGCTGGTGGGGGTAGTATTGCAGGTAATAAGATTCCTTTATTCAATGAACACACTTTGCTTACTGGAAATTGCGCAGAAAAACCATTACGCTTGGAAATTGACAAAACTGCTGGTCCACTCCCGATTAAATCAAGAAACTAGATTTTGACGCTAAGGCGGTCAATGCTCTATTCTAGGCTTTGAGCATAGAGATCTTTGAGCGAGTTAGTAATCTCACTACTACTAATGACATTTGGACCACTCTGATTGAGACTCACGAGGGCAGTTTCATTTGTAGCATTTTAAATTGATTAAATTTTTATTTCACAACAACAATGCCTCTAAGTCAAAACCCAAGCTAGCAACCGGTGCCTGCGCCTGCTGTCCGCACGACCCACGTTAGGGGCGCCTCGTGCCCCCACGGGCACCCTGGCCGACGAGTGGACGGAGGCCACCTTGAAGCTCCCTTCCCCACGGGTGGCGGGCTGAATCCTTTGCAGACGACTTAAATACCCGACGGGGCATTGTATAGTTGCAGACCTCACTACTTTCACCATACTCGATATCCAAGTGAGAGAGACTGACCCGCTCACTCTGTGCAATGGGTTTGCCAGCGTTGATGACACCCACGAACACGGTTGGGTTCGATCGGATTGCTCCGATGGGATTAGGACATTGGCTCTCAGTGTGGTCACCTCCTATCCCGAGTCTAGGGAAAATCTGCGCGAAGGTCGCCAATCTGAGGTGTCGGGGCTCTCTCGGACTGGACAGTGTCCATACCCAAGGGAGTGCCACCGCCGAGTTCTTCTCTGCTCGCTTCAAGGGAAGACACGAGGTGGAGCTGTTGGCGGATCAAACTGCCGAAAGCGCCCGCAAAGTTCACCAAGCCAAATGGTAGAAGAGATGATGAAAAGCAGGTACCTTCATAGGGGGTGGTCTCTCCGCGGGAGGAGAGACGGAGATTGCCCATACCGTCAGCCACAAAGTCTAGGGATCCAAAGCGCAGTGCTTGTCCCGGCGTGTGGGTGATGGACAGCGATCTCGGTGATGCCATTTAGCTCGAACCATGAACTTGACGTATCAGCACGTATTGCGCACCAATACTTGCATGCACAAATCTCCTAATTATATGGAGCTCAACTATATCTCCAAGGACACCCTCGGTGACTAGGTCGTGCGTGGTCCGAGTGGTCTCGATCCCCATCCAACCAATCTAAGTCGCTCCCTAGTTGTTACCTCATGGACCTTTTAGAGGATACCAGGGGCAAAAAAAAAAGCGTAGGCCTTGTTTCAGTTTGTATAATAATTTTTCATAATTTTTTTAATTCTTTAAAACGTCCTTTGAGGTTGTCACAAATTTGGTACAGTAAAACACAACTCAACTTTGACCCGTTATCGCCGCGTGTCTACTCTAGGCCTTGTTCTTTTCAGCGTATCTTGCATTGCGTATTACTGTAGCAATTTTTGTTATTTTTATATAGCCTATATATTGTGATAATTCGTAACGATTTTTTCGTGGCTTTTAGTAGTCCTTCCAAAATTCTAAAACTATTTTTTGATTATTTTGTAAATAATCTTTAGACTTTTTTAGGGCTCTCAAATTTGCTACAGTATTACGCCAACGCAACGATACGCCGAAAAGAAAAGGCCCTGCAGTCCATCTCCGCCACTACGCGCCTCGGAAGTCGAAAGTCGAGCCCCAAAAACGGTCGGAAGTAAATCCTCTGACGTAACGTACTGCTATATGACGTATTGCCACTGACATGTGGGCCGACCCACATGAGAGAGCAGTACGTCAAAGGATATGCGTACAACACAGCCGGACCCTCCATATTCTATTCCTACGCCACCATGGTCCCCTCCGCCACCATTCTGCCCCATTCCCACACACGCGCACCCAAAGTACTGAAGAGTAGCAGCGAGCCGGCGACCGCCATGGGTCGGAACCGATGGTGCACGGCTGTCCCAGGAAGCGCACCCGCCTGGTGCCCCCTGAGGTGGAGGACGAGCCGGGGGAGGAGGAGCCCGACCTCTTCTCGGTGGGCGCGGAGGTGGAGGTGCGCACCGACGAGCCGGGCTTCGCCGGAGCCTTCTACGAGGCCACCGTCGTCGAGCACGTCTCGGTCGGCGGCGGCGGCGGCTACCTCGTGTCGTACTCCACGCTCGTGCCTGACGGTGGCGACGGCGGGTCCCCGCTTCAGGAGCGCGCGGCCGCGGCCAACGTGCGCCCGCGGCCGCCGCCGCCGGAGCTGGGGAGGTGGTTCGCGATGCACGAGATGGTGGAGGCGTTCCACAACGAGGGATGGTGGTCCGGCGTGGTCTCCGCCGTGCTGCCGCCGCCAGCGGTGGCCGGGGACCACTCGCCGCGGAGGTACAAGGTGGCGTTCCCGACGTCGCGGGAGGTACTCGAGTTTGAGGAGGCGGAGCTTCGGCCGGACCTTTTGTTCAAGGATGGGACGTGGGTCCTGTCTGCAGACGCGGTTAGCGGGCCTAGTTTTTTTTTCCAGGTGAAATATCCATGGGAGTATTACTTGGATGATCGATTGCTATTTGTTTCTATTTGTTTTTTAAAAAATTGCATGGAATTAAAATGCAGGAGTTTTAATGGTGAGGAACTTGCATGCTGAAATGCAAAACAAACCTTAAATGAATAATTTGTTTTATTATGTGAAGGAGTCCCGGATACTTTTACTATATATATATATATATATATCGTAATAACTTCGTATAGCATACATTATACGAAGTTATACGACGAGCGCCGAAGCGGCGGAGCTGCTCCTCGTTACTGTGTAGTAATGGAGGAACAGCCCCACCGGTGGATCGATGCCCAGATAGCCCTCGCACAGGTGTGCGAAGACGGCCATCTGGAGGATGGAGTTCGGATTGAGGTTCGCCACCTCCAAACCGCTTATGTTCAAGAAGGCCTCGACGAAGTCGGTCTCAAGCGACCTCAACCCGAACAGTGCGAACTGTTCGAAGCTGACGAACTCTCCCTCGAGTGGCTCCGGAGTTTCCTCCTCCCCAGGCAGCCTCCAGCTACCAGTGTCTATGTGGCCCTCCTCCTCCCAGACCTTCAGGTCCTCCTCGGTCAGGCTGGTGCCAGTGAACTTGCCCATGGCAGTTCCCAGGGCTGGACGAACAGGCTGGAGGGTGGAGTTCGGCTTTTTGGTGCTGAGTGTGGTTGGGGTTAGGGCTTGGAGAGGAAAGGCGTGAGAGCAGAAGTGGCTGGCCGCGGGCGGCTTGGGTGCTTTTATAGTCCCGTATGAGCAGCTCTGCAACGGTTTTGTCACCAAACGGCTAGGTAAAACGGTCGCCTGTTTTCACTGCGCAGTGATAGGAAGTAACCATTGGAGTCTGCCAACAGCTATTTTCTCCAGTATCCGTACTGAAGGCTGAGTATTCTGATCGGGCAGGTGTGGTTCCCTGTTCGACGCAACAGAGTTTCTCAGCACTGGATGGGTTTGTTCGGCCCCGAGCAAATTCTGTTCGGTTGAACTTTAACCTGTTCGGTCTTTTGTTACATATCTTTGTCGCAGCAAAATTTCCCTCTTCGTGACTTAGAGTCTCAAGAGGAAGACCCCACTCTAGTGAGTCCTTCCACTTGAGTCTCAGGGGCTAGCTGTCGGGGATAAAATTACGGCCCATTGCCATGGCCCACTCCCTGACGGCCCAATCGAACAAGCCTACCAGGGCCTAGTTCCCTGGAAGGTTCTATCTGGCCCATATGCATCCTGCCGAACAGCTTCCTGGCTGGCGTGATGCGTAACGGCCAAGGAATCGTGTTTGAGTCCGTCTCGAATAGGAGTTCTGCACGGCTACGTGAAGGCCCGGACGTGGTTTCCCGGATTGGAATAGGAGTCGTGATCCCCAAGACTAGGAGTATGCCTTATCCGCCTCGGGATATATTTGGCATGTCGAGTTCGTTGCGATCTCGTAGTTAGCCCGGCCTGATATTCCCTCGGTAGGTCGGTTTGCTCTGCACTATATAAACAAGGCCCCTACGGCGTGTTTAGGGGTCAAGCCATCATCTGATAGCGCGTCCAATAACGCATTGTTGCTTGCTACTCGCCGAGACCTGTTAATCTCGTCGAGTTCCACCTTGTAATACTCTTTGATATAAGAAAGGCTGGACGTAGGGCTATTATCTCTCCTGAGAGGCCTGAACCAGGATAAAAACCCCTGTCTCCCTGTTCGCTGTTGTTCGTCTTGTTCGGCGTGTCTCCTATCTCTCTCTTAAAGAACCTTGGTTGACTTGGGTCAATATCCCAACCGTCGACACATGTCATCTAGGTTATCACGTTCTTTGCACACCTCAGAATGTTTCACTTTAAGGTTTTCATACCTGTTCATGAAGGTCCTAGACAAGTATTCTCCCTTCCCAACTAGACTACATACCCATTCTATGTACTCAAGAGTACTTTCCTCAAAGGGACAGGAGGAAGAGGTGGAGTCAGAAGCAGCTGAGTTACTCACCTCATCATCAGCCTTGGAGAAGTGTGCCATCAAGCACCGTGGCGGAAGGACTGGCTCAGGGATGAACTCGATGTCGGACTCCCAGCCCGAATCGTCGTCAGAAGTAGCTGCTGCCACCAAGCCTGCTGGTAGCTGAGCAGGTGGTGGAGGCACCGACGCGGGTAAGGTGAGCCCGATCAGTGCCTTAGCCTTGTCCTTGGTCTTCTCCTTGGTGCCGCCTTCGCTTGATGTGGAGGAAGTAAAGGACTCGTCGCTCGTGGAGTTGTCGGTCTCCCACTCGCCGACAAAGGCTTGCTTCTTGCCTTTCTTATCAGTGCGGCAGAAACCAGACTTGTACCTCCTGGTCTTGTTCTTGGGCTTGCCCTGTCCTCGCCACTGCTTCCCTTGTCCTTGTTCTTCTTCTTCTTGTTTAGACACACAGAGGTGATGTGGCCACGCTCGTTGCACTCATAGCAACGTATATAGGCAAGCGCCCTCTTGTCCTTGAAGTTCCTCTTGGTGAACCTCCTGAAGTCTTTGGCGAGCCCTCTCACCGCGAGAACTAGACTTGGGCTTCCTTCATCAGACCCGGACTTGTTGGAGATTTGCTTCTCACTTGACTTGGACCCGCTTGACTTGAGAGAGATGCTCTTCTCCTTGGGCTTGAAAGGTTCATCGTCGTCCCCATCCTCGATCATCATCTCGTAGGTGACGAGCTTCCCGAGTAGCTCGCCAGGAGTCGCCGTCTTGGCTTCGTTGCCCTTGAGGAGGACGAACTCCCTGTACCTTTCTCTTGCAAGGATGGCCATCATTTTCCTGCATACATCCAGGTCAGTCATGGTGAAACCGAGCCCCTTGAGCTCGTTCACCATCGGGTTAAGCCTAGTGTACATGGCATTCGCATTTTCTTCTGCACCCATTTTGAAGTTATCGAATCGCCTCCTAAGGACGGTAATTTTCTCCTCCTTAACCTTATACGTGCCCTCGTGGATTTGCACAAGCGTTTTCCAAATATCATGAGCAGTGGGTAGGTTGCTAACTCTCTCAAACACCTCAAGGCTCAAAGCAGAGAACAAGGCATTTTTTGCTTTAGCATCTAGGTCAAGTTTTGCGTATTGCTCAAGAGTGGGATCAACATCTTTGTCAATCTCAAAGCGTAATGGTTTTTCCACCACACCCCACACTTGATGACCTAGCGATTGTATGTAGGTTGTCATCTTGGTCTTCCAATGAACAAAGTGTGTGCCAGAGAACAACGGGATCATGTTCCCGGCCACACTACCCCTGTCGGCCATTTTACCCTAAGCGGTTAAGCCAAGCACACGGAGGGTACTTGCCTCTGATACCACTTGAAAAGATCGGAGGCCTCGAGGGGGGTGAAGAGGACTCTTTAGCAATTTAAACTAATATTTTTGTTCTTTTAGCTTTTAGTCAATTTAATTCAACTAATCTAGAGCAAGACTTAAATTGACTAAGTACTAAACTAGAGCTAACAAAAGCGTACGAGTAATCATTTAAGCTAGTCAGCCGAAGCAACAATAGCCAAAGCGGAAGTAAATTTGCGGAATTAAATGTGCAGAAATGTAAATGAGGAGCTCACCAATTTTTTAACGAGGTTCGGCGCAAAGCACCTACTCGATGCGGAATCTCCTCGAAGAGAGACCGGGACTCTCTCGTCCCGTGCCCGCAATCCACTCGGTAGGCTTTTAGGGCAAAAGCCCAAGGATTGCCTCTGACCCGTACACCGAGGACGAGTTCCACCACAAGTCGGTGGCTTCTCGACACCCCGGCACCTCGGAAAGGTGCCGACCCCCGCGAAGGAGGTGTTTGGTACAAGCGACGCCGACGGAATCTTCAACTCGACGCGGAGTTGACGGAGACTTGGTCGCTTGCTCGTCCCGGCAACTTCCCGGAGTTGTGGACGCACGGCTTCCCACGGTCTTCAAGCTCGGTGAAGAGGAAGCACCCGGACACAAGCCGGGTGACCTAGCTCGAGGCTACGGTTTCGTCGGTGAAGAAGTTCGCGTGGTGAAGTGGTACGGCACATCGATGGCTTGGACGGATGAAGCTTGGGGACGGCAAGACGGAGACTCAAACCCGGCGGGATGGACACAAAGAGCACACAAACTCGGAACCCCAGGGAACCCCCAAGAACTCACCAATCCGCGGGAAAAACCAAGCCAAACCCATGGGGGAGGGGAGACCATCTCCTTACCTTGCTCCTTCCTTCCCTCTCCTCTCCTCTCTCTCTCTCTCTCACCCTAACCCTAGGTGGAAGTAGCCATGGGAGAGGGGAACTCCATGGGGAGAAGCTGTCAAGAACACCCAAGCCAAGTGGAAACCAAATGAATAGCTCTCTCAAGTGTTCTCACCAGCCACGACCTCTAATTATAGCCCCCCAACCCGAGCTAGGACGTGTGGCGCAATCTGGAGCAAAGACAAACGCGTGGGCGGCTCAGATCAACCGATCTGTAAACTCACCGAACGCGTCCGGAGGTCACCAGACACGTCCGATCGCTGCTGGGCTGAGCGCGCCGCCTTTCACCGGACGCATCCGGAGGCCCACCAGACGCGTCCGGTCGCCAGACCGTACAGTTCAAACCCGCGCGGCACCCCTTCTGGATTTTTGCTTGTGACTAGCACTTGGTACAACAACAGGTAATGGCGCAGGCAAAGCAAGTAAAGGAGCATGTGAACTAGGAGCATCAGCACACAAGACAGTAGGAAATGAGCTATCAGCTGGGATTGGTGAATCGTGCACTATGATAGGTAAAGTAGCTAGCAAAGCAACATGCAACAAGCTACTAGCTGAAGCAGGCAAGTCAGACACAAGTGCAACACAACTAGCAGGTATAGAATAATAAGTCATAGCATATAGTGCAGTGGGTGAAGCAGGTGTGTCAAGATCAGGTGTATCAAGCACAGGCAAGTCATTATCATCATAAGCAATGTCAGGCAAGGAATTAAGAACACCATCTAGAGCATTATCAGACAACAGAAGTTCATGATCCTCCTTAAGCAATGAGTGTTCAGTTCTAAGCAAATCATGATCATTCCTAAGATTTTGGATATCATACAGCAAATCATCTACAGTTTCCTTATATGCATCCCGCTCTTGCTCTAGCACACTACATTGCTTAGCCATTGCCTTATGTTCTTCCTGCAAATTATCATTCTCTATATCTAGTTCTTCATTGTGCTGGAGTACGCCCTTATGTTCAGCTTTTAAATTATTATGTTTTTCTCTATGTTTCTCATACTAAGCCATATATTGATGTAAAAGTTCATGTCCTTCCCGAGCTAAGCCATACAAGTACTCAAATTCCTCTGGAGACCCCTTCTCAAAGTGCAAAGAGCTTGAATCAGAAGAAACTGTGTCACTTACCTCGTCATCGGTGGGCTTGGAGGAGTGTGCCATGAGGCACCGTGGTGGAAGAACTGGATCAGCTCTAAACTCGATGTCAGACTCCCATCCTTCATCGTCAGAAGTAGCCGCCAAGCACACAGGTGGGAGAGCAGGCGGTGCATGCACCATCTCGGGCACTGTAAGACCAATCAGTGCCTTCTGCTTCCCTTTGGTCTTCTCCTTGGCTCCACCATCGCTCGAGGTAGAGGAAGAAGTGTCGCTCGAGCTGTGGTCGGTCTCCCACTCGCCGACGAAGGCTTGCTTCTTGCCATTCTTGTCGGTGCGGCGGAAGCCGGACTTCTACCTTCGAGACTTGTTCTTGGACTTGCCCTTGTCCTCATCGCTGCTCGCCTTCTCCTTGTCCTTGGACTTGTTTGGGCACATAGAGGCAATGTGTCCTCTCTTATTGCACTCATAGCATCGAATAGATGCTAGTGCCTTCCTGTCCTTAAAGTTCCCAGACATGAACCTCCGGATCGCCCTTGTGTTGCCTTTGACTGCAAGTGCGAGGTTCTTTATCTCCTTGGCCATTGCTAACTGTCCTTCGTCCTCAGAGCTTAACTTGTTGGAGCTTGTCTTCCCACTTGACTTGGACGTCTTGTCCTTGAGTGCAATTGCCTTCTCCTTGGCCTGTGGAGGTTCTTCATCTTCACTCTCATTCACAAGCATCTCATAGGCACAAATTTGCCCCAGGAGCTGTGTAGGAGTCATTGTCTTGATCCTAGGGCTCCTTGATGTGAAAACGACGAAGTCCCTGTACCCTTTCATTGGAAGCACTTGTATCATTTTCCTGCAGACATCCAGGTCAGTGATGGCGAACCCGAGCCCCTTGAGCTCGTTCACCAGAGGGTTAAGACGAGTATACATTGCATTTGCATCTTCGCCAGGAAGCATCTCAAATTTCTCTAAACGCCTCCTAAGCACAACAATTTTCTCCTCCTTGACGGCATCCGTACCCTCGTGTATTTCTATCAAGGTTTTCCAAATGTCGTGTTCGGTGCCAAGATTGCTAACCCTCTCAAAGGCATCTACCCAAACCAGAAAACAAAGCATTTTTAGGCTTAGTGTCCAGATCAAGTTTTATGATTTGATCGCCAGTGGGACCTGTTTCCTTGTCTATTTCAAAACCTAAAGGAGACTCTACCACCATCCAAACTTGACGACCTAAGGACTAAATGTATGTTGTCATTTTAGTTTTCCAATGACTAAAGTGAGTGCCAATAAACAAAGGGATCCTATTCCCAGCGACACTACCCCCATCGGCCATTTTGACTCTATGAGGTTAAGCACTATCGGAGAGCACCGGCGCTCTGATACCACTTGTAAGGATTTAATGTCGCGAGGGGGCGAAGCGGACTATTTAGCAAGTTTAAGCCTCTATTTTTGTTCCTTTTCGATTAGTCAAATTAAATTGCCCAACCTAATTGGAAATCCTAATTTGACTAACTACCGGGAAGCTCGTAAATTAAATCTAGCCCAATAGCCGAGGGAAAGCGGAAATAGCCGAAGCAACAAGTAATAAATACGGAAGTAAATAAATAAACAAAGGAGGCTCACCAATTTTTAACGTGGTTCGGTGCAAAGCACCTACTCCACGATGCGGAATCTCCTCGAAGAGAGACGGGACTCTCTCGTCTCGTGCCCGCAAATTCACTCGGTAAGCTTTTAGGGCGTAAGCCCAAAGCTCGCTTCCAACCCTCACACCGAGGCCGGAATCCTTCACAAGTCGAAGGCTTTTCCGACACCCCAGCACCACGGATGTGGCGTTGACCTTCGCGAAGAAGGTGTTTGTACATGTGACCCTTGGACGGAGACCTTGACGTAGCCGCAGTCGCGGAGGTCTTGATCACGGACGGCGACCCGGCAGCTTGGACGAAGACCCGACGTCCCGGAGATGTAGTCATACACGGCTTCCCTCGGACCTCGTCAGCGACGAAGTGGAAGCACCCGGACATGAGCCGGATGGCCTTGCTTCGGGGCAAGGGCTTCGTTGGAGAAGTGATTGTAGACGAAGTAGTTGTACAGCTTGGCGATGTCTTGGACCGGTGAAGATCGGGGATGGCGAGGAGGAGTCTCAAACCCGGCAGGAAGAACCCAAAGAGCACTCGAGAAGAACACCCGAGAGACACCCAAGACCTTACCAAAACACGGAGAAAACCAAAGCAAACACAGGAGGAGGAAGAGGGGAACCCATGCCTTGCCTTGCTCCTTCTCTCCCTCTCCTCTCCTCTCTCTCACCTAAACCCTAGGTAGAGGTGGACATGGGCAAGGGGAAATGGGAGAAGCTCTCAAGAACACACAAGCCAAGTGGGGGCAAATGAAAGAGCCCTCTCAAGTGTAAACCTCGGCCCCGAGCCCTTTAAATAGAACCCCAACTGCATGGGACATGTGTCAACCCGTGGGTGAATCACAGTTCAAATGGGTGGCCTGGATGGATTCGACTGGTGCTCAGCTTTCTCATCGGACGCGTCCGATGAGCACACCTGGGCGCGCCCAGCCCGTGCGCGTGAGGTGCTCGACTTGTGTCCCAGCCCGCATCGTATGCATCCGATAACCATCGGACGCATCCGACAGTAACATGTCGAACGGAGCCAACCAACACTTAGCCAAAAATCCACCTGGCGCCCCTGTTACCGACTCATCGGACACGTCCGATGCGCACCGGATGCGTCCGATGAGTGGCCGAACGCTCCGGTGGCCCAGACTTGGCCACTCGACTTCACCCTCTCTCACTCTCTCTTTCTTTCACTCCTTGGATGCCTTGGCTAGGTTGTTGGGCATATTTTGTCAGCTTTTGGGCTTTGGATAGGATCGACTTGGCTTGGGCGGGAGGTTTTTGCGCCTAAGGGATTCGAGTGAACTTTGGTTGCTACGAAACCTTACCCGGACACGTCAAAAGGCGCTTCGGATCCTTCCGGGCCCTTTCGGTGACTTCGACCCGAAGCAAACTACCCTTGGACACCTGGCACTCTCTCGACCGCTCTCGAAGGTTCTAGACTTCGCTAGACTCCGAATAGAGACGATGACTCGAGTGCACAATGGAACCGACCAGCCAGAGACTAAGACTCGCACCTGACATGCTCGAACCTCGGACACGCACGCAACCAAAATCATTAAAAGAAATCTAGGAAAATAAGTGTCCTTAATCTTGGTTGACGTGGCACCAAATGCCAAAAACTAGACCTAGGAGCCCTAAAAAAAATTTGATTGCATGAATCACGGTAAGTTAAGAGCTTTCCATTTTACTTAATAAAGAACTCTTCCGGTAAACATATTGTGTTGTAATAATCATGATTCTAGTTTTGCTAAAAAAATTATGCTTCAAGTGTTATGAGTCTTCACAAATTTTGTTTTCACTCTGCTACAAAATCTGAACAAAAAACAAACAGTGCATTTTCATGTCATGGGGTATCCTTTGAGATTTTTTACGATCCTTGGTACCTCCTTGAAAAGGTACCAAGATTTTAAGTGTAAATTTTGGTACCTCCTACTACCTCAGGTACCAAGAGGTACCAAAATTTTTACACTAAAAAGGTGGTACCTCTTGGTACCTTTTCAAAGAGATATCAAGGACCGTAAAAAAGCTCGTGTTCTTTTGTGTAAGTTTTATTAGCTAACTGCTAAGGTTGATATTGTGTTCAAAAGTACCTGTTATGTACTATTCTTTTCTTATTTGAACAATGACTCGAAACCGCAACTAACTGAATTCTTAATTTACCGTGGACTTCTAAATGAAACATTTTTATGCATTCTTCTATTGTCTACAACATTTTATTGATAATGTGATGCAAGTTATCTTTTTAGACCCTTTAGATTAGAGAGCTAATACCAGTGGTTTTATAGTGATTTTCATGGGTCGTGTTACTCATAGCTAGGACGAAAAACAAATTAAGGGCGCGAATGAAGGCGTGCAATAATCCATTCTTAGTATAATCGAGATGGCCTATTACATGAACTAATTAAGCAAAGCAATATGATGACATATATAACGTGATGGTAGTATAGATTATTCAGCAGGCGCGATTATATGGAGGCGCATGCACGAGCTGCCCTGGGCTCCGCCTCTGAATAGTAAGAAGAGTCGGTGTCGCCGGCAGCATGAGGATGAGGAGCTATAGGAAGAGGAGGCCCATGGCCATGCACGAGCCGCCCTGGGCTCTGCTCTGAAGAGGAAGAAGGCTCGTCGTCGTCGGCGTCATCACCCTCAATACAACCAAAATCAGAAGGAGGGGCGTCATGGCCATTCACAGCATGATCAGGAGGAGAAGGAGGTGGATGGTCGTCGTCGTCTTCCTGAGGGCGCTGGAAGTTGTAGTCCAGGCATAGCAAGAGCAAGAACACAACCACCCACCACCGTCGCAGCGATGCTGCCCAACTCCATCTCTCGATCGCCCCTAGCAAGCTGTGTCGACATATGTACGTAGCAAGATGAGATCAAGAAGCAGATAAGTGCATGTACATAAACTTTAATTGAAAACGCATGCATGAACGATATGTTCAGATGCATGTATACTATATCTTTGACGACTTGAAATATATACTACTGGCCTTGCATGGATTATTGCAAGAAACAAACGCAACGGTACGTGCATGCGTGTAGCCATGCTCATGCATGTAGGAATATATATAGTATTACCAAGTGATGGCCGGAGCCTACCTAGCTAGCTAAAGGTGAATTAAAGTACTGAAGGGATCAAGAGTCAAGACGGCGGCGACGAGCAGGGCCGAATCTGGAGGCAGGCGTACGTACGTCAGTACGTGTAGAGAGATCGGTCAGATTCAGGTGTGTGGGCGTGCAATCTCGCATGCAAATTGCAATGCAATACTAGCTCCTATATATATACTGCAATCCTGCATATGGCATGGTAAAAAAATGAATAACACACCGATCGGTATTATTAAACCTAGCTATATATGCATGCAATATTGCCAAAGGAAACACTAGCTAGGTGCCTGCCTGCCTCAAGTTTCCATGAACGCTTGCATGCATATGGAAACACACAGCTCCATATACTAAATATGCCATGAGATGCGATGCGACTATGCGTTGATTCGGTGGAGCAGCACGCACGCATCCATACATTCCCGTCGTGCAGTGGCTGCGGGGGCGGGGGCGATGAGGAGGAGCTACAGGGCTCTCATGGCGGCGGCGGCGCTGCTGCTGCTGTCGCTGGCGGCGGCGTACATGTCGATCATATCGTACAGGGAGATGATCGACGAGGAGGAGGCCCGCCTGATGTTCGTGGAGTGGAAGGCCAAGTACGGGAAGGCCTACAACGACATCGGCGAGGAGGAACACCGGTACGCGGTGTTCAAGGACAACCTCCGCCGACGGCCCCACGGACTCAACGCCTTCGGCGACCTCACCAGAGAGGAGATCAGCGCAAGACTTCCCGGGTTGGACCCGTGTTGGTTTCCTGAGGTACCAGGCGGCTTGAAACAGGCTGCTCGATCGGTTTACCGAGGTACCATGCCCGGACTTCGTCGACGGGAGGAAGAAGAAGCGGTTTTCTTTTACAGTTAAGCAAGCATCTTGTTGCTGTTTTTAATTTCCTAGCCTTTTGTTAGCCATGAATTCAATATAAAATCCTGGAATTAGAATTTAATTTCCGACCGTGGTCAGTAGCAAGAAGGAGAAGTGCTAGAGGAGTGAACGGAGAGGAAGGTAAGAAAGAGGGGTTAGGGTTTGAGTTTGAGATTCAATTCTTGTGGATTCGTTTAGGTGTGATGAAATCGAGTATACCCCCATGATTTTCCCCTGTTTAGATGGTATTTTTTGTGATTAATGGAGTATTAAGGAATCACTGTAGACGAGGGTTTATTAGAGGAATTGATACATCAACACGTTTATTCCTTAATTTGATTTAAATCCGTTGATAATTAGACTTCGACTATATGACGGAAGTTTAGCCTTCGGAATTATCTTTCCGAGAAGTCCAAGAACGTTAAAAAAGGGTTACGGTTAGAGAGATGCTGCCATTTTAAGTTGCTGTCCAGATTATCCATTAAATGTATTTCGAATTTTTAGAATTGTTGTTATGGGGGATTAGATAGTTCTAGATGGCCTTGAGTTGTGCTAGTTGGTGAGTAACTCCCTCGCTTGCTCGAGTGTTGATTTGGGAAGTTTTCTTGTAGGGAACGTCGCTTCGGGTGGCAGCGCACTCGACGTCATTCGGAAGAAAAAGCAGGTGCATAATGCATTGTCGGTGGTCCTTTCGGATACACCGTAGGAATATGTGTTTATTATTTATGCTTCATTGATGATATATTATAGGTATTGAGATGGTAAGCAATTTCACAAAACATTGAACCGTACATATGCATTGCAAACATGATGATGTCGTCATGAAAGACCTACTTCGATAGGCACCCCCATGGGATGGCGGGGTAGACTCACTTCTGCGGTCAATCTCTCTGGTGGCGAGATCCTTCACGCTATAGTTTACAAAACTTTAATGGGAAAAGGAGGTATTATTTTGCTAAGCAATATTGTTCAGTCATGTTGCAACTTGCAAAGCATGCAAAAGTTTATGTAAGTGAATTTAAATCATGTTATGGGCACTATAATTCGTATTAAGTGAACAGTAACTTTGATTGCATGAATCACGGTAAGTTAAGAGCTTTCCATTTTACTTAATAAAGAACTCTTCCAGTAAACATATTGTGCTGTAATAATCATGCTTCTAGTTTTGCTAAAAAAATTATGCTTCAAGTGTTAATGAGTCTTCACAAATTTTGTTTTCACTCTGCTACAAAATCTGAACAAAAAAAGAAACAGTGCATTTTCTTGTCATGGGGTGTCCTTTGAAATTTTTTACGATCCTTGGTACCTCC
>SPJY01007168.1:1474715-1512215 GCA_005191435.1 Raddia distichophylla | reverse complement strand
GTTCGGCAGGTCATGGTGCCGAACTCCAGAAAATGGCCGAAAACAGGGCCGAAACGCGTGAAAACGGCCGTTTCGGTGGGGAAAAAAACTGTACCATTTTTGATGAAGGGCCAACCCCCGGGGTCCTGGAGGGGGGGACGTCCCTATGGTATATTGAGGGGAGGCCGCACGGGCGATGCCGAACTGGCCAGAAACGGGCCGAAACACCGTGCCGCGGGGCCAAGTCGCTGAGGAAAAGTCGTGTATCAGTCAAAAGGGTGGTTTCGCTTTGTTGATGTGGCTGCCACGTCCTCTCTACATCTCTCCCTCTCTCACTCAGGGCTTCCATCTTAATTTGACCGAGTTAAAATGTGACGGAAACGATGTCCGGCAGGTCACGGTGCCGATCTCCAGAAAATGGCCGAAAACAGGGCCGAAACGCGTGAAAACGGCCGTTTCCGTGGGGGAAAAAACTGTAGCATTTTTGATGAAGGGCCAACCTCCGGGGTCCTGGAGGGGGGACGGCCCTATGGTATATTGAGGGGAGGCCGCACGGGCGATGCCGTACTGGCCTGAAACGGGACGAAGCACCGTGCCGCGGGGCTAAGTCGCTGAGGAAAAGTCGTGTATCGTGAAAACGGTCATTTCACGACTTTCGGGGGAAAACGGTGTGGGACACTCGGAACGGCCCAAAAACGTGACGGAAACGATGTCCGGCAGGTCACGGTGCCGATCTCCAGAAAATGGCCGAAAACAGGGCCGAAACGCGTGAAAACGGCCGTTTTCGGTGGGGGAAAAAACTGCAGCTGTTTCGATGAAGGGCCAACCCCCGGGGTTCTGGAGGGGGGACGTCCCTATGGTATATTGAGGGGAGGCCGCACGGGCGATGCCGAACTGGCCTGAAACGGGCCGAAACACCGTGAAAATGGCCTTTTTGGTCTGGAAAAATTGTGTATCGTGAAAACGGTCGTTTCACGACTTTCGGGGGAAAACAGTGGGGGACAACTCAGAACGGCGCAGAAACGTGACGGAAACGATGTCGGGCAGGTCACGGTGCCGAACTCCAGAAAATGGCCGAAAACAGGGCCGAAACGCGTGAAAACGGCCGTTTCGGTGGGGAAAAAAACTGTAGCTGTTTTGATGAAGGGCCAACCCCCGGGGTCCTGGAGGGGGGGACGTCCCTATGGTATATTGAGGGGAGGCCGCACGGGCGATGCCGAACTGGCCAGAAACGGGCCGTTTCGGCCCTGTTTAGACGACTATAGCTGTTTTAAGTCGTGCGCCGTGAAAACGGGGTGTTTCACGACTTTCGGGGGAAAACGGTGCGGGACACTCGGAACGGCCCAAAAACGTGACGGAAACGATGTCCGGCAGGTCACGGTGCCGATCTCCAGAAAAGGCCGAAAACAGGGCCGAAACGCGTGAAAACGGCCTTTTCGGTGGGGAGAAAAACTGTAGCTGTTTTGATGAAGGGCCAACCCCCGGGGTCCTGGAGGGGGGTACGTCCCTATGGTATATTGAGGGGAGGCCGCACGGGCGATGCCGAACTGGCCTGAAACGGGCCGAAAACTGTGAAAACGGCCAAGTCGCTAAGGAAAGGTCATGCGCCGTGAAAACGAGGCGTTTCATGACTTTCGGGGGAAACGGTGCGGGACACTTGGAACGGCCCAAAAACTTGACGGAAACGATGTCCGGCAGGTCACGGTGCCGAACTCCAGAAAATGGCCGAAAACAGGGCCGAAACGCGTGAAAACGGCCGTTTCGGTGGAGAGCAAAACTGTAGAAGTTTTGATGAAGGGCCAACCCCCGGGGTCCTGGAGGGGGGACGTCCTTATGGTATATTGAGGGGAGGCCCCACGGGCGATGCCGAACTGGCCTGAAAAGGGCTGAAAACCGTGAAAACGGCCAAGTCGCTAAGGAAAGGTCGTGCGTCGTGAAAACGGGGCGTTTCACGACTTTCGGGGGAAAACGGTGCGGGACACTTGGAACGGCCCAGAAACTTGACGGAAACGATATCCGGCAGGTCATGGTGCCGAACTCCAGAAATTGGCCGAAAACAGGGCTGAAACGCGTGAAAACGGCCGTTTTAGTGGGGAGAAAAACTGTAGTAGTTTTGATGAAGGGCCAACCCCCGGGGTCCTGGAGGGGGGTACGTCCCTATGGTATATTGAGGGGAGGCCGCACGGGCGATGCCGAACTGGCCCGAAACGGGCCGAAAACCGTGAAAACGGCCAAGTCGCTAAGGAAAAGTCGTGCGCCGTGAAAACGGGGCGTTTCACGACTTTCGGGGGAAAACGGTGCGGGACACTTGGAACGGCCCAGAAACTTGACGGAAATGATGTCCGGCAGGTCACGGTGCCGAACTCCAGAAATTGGCCGAAAACAAGGCCAAAACACGTTAAAACGGCCGTTTCGGTGGGGAGAAAAACTGTAGCAGTTTGGATGAAGGGCCAACCCCCGGGGTCCTGGAGGGGGGACGTCCCTATGGTATATTGAGGGGAGGCCGCACGGGCGATGCCGAACTGGCTTGAAACGGGCCGAAAGCCGTGAAAACGGCCAAGTCACTAAGGAAAAGTCGTGCGCCGTGAAAACGCGGCGTTTAACTACTTTCGGGGGAAAACAGTGCGGGACACTTGGAACGGCCCAGAAACTTGACGGAAACGATGTCCGGCAGGTCGCGGTGCCGAACTCCAGAAAACGGCCGAAAACAGGGCCGAAACGCGTGCAAACGGCCGTTTCGGTGGGGAGAAAAACTGTAGCAGTTTTGATGAAAGGCCAACCCCCGGGGTCCTGGAGGGGGGGACGTCCCTATGATATATTGAGGGGTGGCCGCACGGGCGATGCCGAACTAGCCTGAAACGGGCCGAAAACCGTGAAAACGGCCTTTTCGGTCTGTAAAAATTGTGATTGGCGCCTTGGCTTGGACTTGGATGGCTGCCTTCGTTGCGAAAGCGTTGGTTGGGCAAAGATTGATTTGTGGCTTATTTGCTCGCGCTGTGGACCTTTGGTCGCCGTCTTGTCGCAGACCCACCGTGTTTCGCCACGGAGGGATGCTAGGATGGCTTGACCGTTGCGGCTACGGAGCGAATGAGTTGTCTTGAATCCGTTTTTGCTGGCAGGACCCCCGCCGATACGCGGCCGACTGTCATCACCACGTCCATTCACATGCGAGGCTAGTAGTTGCCGCCGTGGTCTAAAGTGCTTGCATTTTGATACCCGTAAGGTGGAAGAAGGTTTTGAACACAAGCTACCTCAACGCGGTCGCCCCCAGGGTGCCCCGCGGTGACTAGTATGGCGTTCGGTGCCTTGCCCCGCGGAACTCGGCCATAGAGTTGGAGAGTTTTCGCCTAGTGACTGGTACCGTTCGGCTCTTTCATTTACACTCATTTGACTAGAATTTTTTTTCTTTTTAGAAGCAAGCCATAGCTCGCTGGTTTGGTCGTAGCTGAACGATGGACTGGTCAGGGGTTCGATCCCCCGGGTTCTCACCAAGTGACATACACACAGGAAAAAGGGAGAAAAACGCAGGGGCAGGAAAAGAAAGCAAGCTCTCTGGACACAAAGGCAGACTGCGCACTTTCTAGACGCAAAGAAAGGAAAAGGAAGAGCAAAAGGCGGCGACGGTGAGGAGAGCTAGCCGAAACCGAAGCTGAGCCAAGTAAAGAAAGAAGATGAGAAATAGTGTGGAGGACGGGAGGAGCCGGAGCGGTGAAAAACATTATGTAGCTAGTATATCTCATTAGCATCTCTAAAACTCACCACTATCTTCTTTGTCATATATTTTATTCTTAACTCCTAGTCTCCATATCAACCTGTTGTATGCATTTGCGCACACATATTATTTTAAGCATAATTTATACCTCTGCGTTGCACCAACAATAGTGGCTACTTTGTGAAAACTAGAGTCCAAGTCAATTTCCTGATTTTCTCAATTCTTTCGAATTTCCTTTTTTTTCATTTTCGTTCTTTCTTACCTTTTCTCATCTCATTTTGTTTCCTTCAGGTGTGGCGCTAGCTCCCCCTTCTGTTTCCTACATGAGCCCTAACCTTGCCATATCTCAACCCACATTCCCCTCTCTCGTCTCTGGCCATCTCATCCTTCACCAACCACCTTCCCCTTCTCTCATCTCACATCTTCGACGACATCCTTCTCTAGCTTGCATAAGGTGTCGTCTTGCTCCTCAAGCTCCTTATTCGGATTAAAGACCATGGTAGAGGCCTACAATAGGGTGGGCTTAAGGCTCAAGCTAGAGCCATAGCAACATGGCCATCCTCCATGAGTTTTGTACGTGCGGACACACAAGTAGCAACAACTCAAATAGGATAGAGGTAGGAGAAAGAGGCTCCAAATAAAGAAATCCGCTTCACTATCCGCTCCAAATACATGAGTTTTATGTATTTTCGAGGTGATACATAAAAATTTATTTTCGAGGTGATACATCATACATGCACTGCGGAAGATCTTGAGACAAACTCCTGAAGACAAGTCAGCAAGTGACTAAATGTAATCGTATATAAACCAAATTGAACCATGGATATTTATTTTTTGAACGTAATAGTGGAGATTTTTTATATGTAAACAGGGCTACCTGCATTCTTGGAAGCAGTGCTTCCAGATGATTCAAGCTCATTACAACTGCATAAACGATGCCGACCAGGGATCGGCGGATGTTGCTTATAGAACTTCGCATTAAGTACTAAATTTTATTTTTATGACAAGTTAGCCCAATACGCTTTATTTGATTATCATCCTTGTTATTTTCAATATCTTTTACTCGTACTTATTTTCCATTTCAAATAATCCACATTCAAATAACGGTATTGATGTGATGCTCATAAAATTATAACAATAAAAAATTATTACAACATGCATACCTCACAACATCTATCTATTGCATTGGTCATTTTTTAAACCTTCTAGTTGCCACAATAACTCCCATAATTTTGTTGGATTATTTACATTTCAAATTTTTTATTCAATGTAACACCAGCTAGTACATGCATGCAATCATGGGCATACAAAATGTTCGTGGCGAGCATTTGCAGCGGTGCTGGACACGTGGCGAGCGTTTGCAGCGGTGCCAGCCACGTGGCGAGCCCAGATCGCTTCCGTCGTGCCCGGTGACGGAAGCCAGTGGCTTTAGCCATACGGCATAGCGGAAGTCATCCGGTGTGGTGGAAACTTTGTGGCCGCCATCGCACACGGCGGAAGCCGTTCCACGTGGCGGAATCAAGGCTTAAATCAAAAAATTTCAAAAGATGTTGCATACTTTTTAAATTTTTTATTTTTATATGTATTATTTAACCAAATTTTCCCCTACTGGGGCTCTCCTAGGAGACACTATTCCTCATCAACATTGGTCACAATTCTCATCAACGGAATCACCACAATGCTCTAGCGTTGTAGGGAAACAGCTAGGAATATTACTGTTAGTTGCTTTCTTTTGTTTGTGCTTCAATATCCCTCCCAGAGAAATGTAATTACGTAATTAGAAGCCACTGCTCCACAACAAATCTATCATCACAGTTTAGGCCCTGTTTAGAAGCGATGTGTTTTCGTAGTTTTTAGGCAATACATGGTTTATGATAATACCATGATATTATATTCTGAGGTATTTCATTACTTTGGTATTTAATGTCATGAGAACACCATAGTTTTGTCAATGCCATTTTTTAATATTGAAACTCTAGTTTGGATGGGTAAGAAGCAGGCAGGGACTAGGAGGGTGACATTTATGGCTCCTGTGACTGAGGAGGCGACCTGCTAGCTAGTAAGCGCGAGTCATCAGCTCGCGTTGACTACGTCCCTGCCCTTTGTACACACCGCCCGTCGCTCCTACCGATTGAATGGTCCGGTGAAGTGTTCGGATCGCGGCGACGGGGGCGGTTCGCCGCCCCCGACGTCGCGAGAAGTCCATTGAACCTTATCATTTAGAGGAAGGAGAAGTCGTAACAAGGTTTCCGTAGGTGAACCTGCGGAAGGATCATTGTCGTGACCCTGACCAAAACAAAGACCGCGCACGCGTCACCCCTCCCGCCGGACGGCACTCGTGCCGCCCGGCAAGGCCGACGCCCCCCATGGGGCGACGGCCGCAAAAAGAACCCACGGCGCCGACGGCGTCAAGGAACACTGTGCCTAACCGGGGGCGCGGCGCCCCGGCAAGCCGGCACGCGCCGCTCCCACGCGTTGATACGTCTTAACCAACACAACTCTCGGCAACGGATATCTCGGCTCTCGCATCGATGAAGAACGTAGCGAAATGCGATACCTGGTGTGAATTGCAGAATCCCGCGAACCATCGAGTCTTTGAACGCAAGTTGCGCCCGAGGCCGTCCGGCCGAGGGCACGCCTGCCTGGGCATCACGCCAAAAGACGCTCCGCGACCCCTCACCTTTGGGGTGGTCACGGACGCGGTGTCTGGCCCCCCGTGACGCAGGGCGCGGAGGGCCGAAGCACGGGCCGGCCGGTGCTAGGACGCGCCGGGCGCAGCACAAGGTGGGCGAACCCTCGCGCAGTCTACGTGCGGCGACCGGACGCCATGCCCCCGTTCGGCCCCAAGGACCCATCCATCGGAGCGAGCGCCGCTCGGACCGCGACCCCAGGTCAGGTGGGACTACCCGCTGAGTTTAAGCATATAAACAAGCGGAGGAGAAGAAACTTACGAGGATTCCCCTAGTAACGGCGAGCGAACCGGGAGCAGCCCAGCTTGAGAATCGGGCGGCGCGCGCCGTCCGAATTGTAGTCTGGAGAGGCGTCCTCAGCGACGGACCGGGCCCAAGTCCCCTGGAAAGGGGCGCCTGGGAGGGTGAGAGCCCCGTCCGGCCCGGACCCTGTCGCACCACGAGGCGCCGTCAACGAGTCGGGTTGTTTGGGAATGCAGCCCAAATCGGGCGGTAAACTCCGTCCAAGGCTAAATACAGGTGAGAGGCTGATAGCGAACAAGTACTGCGAGGGAAAGATCAAAAGGACTTTGAAAAAGTACCGCGAGGGAAAGATGAAAAGGACTTTGAAAAGAGAGTCAAAGAGTGCTTGAAATTGCCGGGAGGGAAGCGGATGGGGGCCGGCGATGCGCCCCGGCCGTATGCGGAATGGCCTCGGCTGGTCCGCCGCTCGGCTCGGGGCGTGGACCGGTGTCGGCCACGCCGGCGGCCAAAGCCCGGGGGCAGCGCGCCCCCGGAAACCGTCGTCGGCGTGGCCGGTTCGAGCGCGCCGCAGGGCGCGCCCCTCGGGGCGCATCGCTTCAACGGCCTGCGGGCTCCCCATCCGACCCGTCTTGAAACACGGACCAAGGAGTCTAACATGCGTGCGAGTTGACGGGTTCTTAAACCAGGGAAACGCAAGGAAGCTGACAAGCGGGAGGACTCTGGAGGGCCGCACCGTTGGCCGACCCCGATCTCATGTGAAGGGTTCGAGTTGGAGCACGCCTGTCGGGACCCGAAAGATGGTGAACTATGCCTGAGCGGGGCGAAGCCAGAGGAAACTCTGGTGGAGGCTCGAAGCGATACTGACGTGCAAATCGTTCGTACGACTTGGGTATAGGAGCGAAAAACTAATCGAACCATCTAGTAGCTGGTTCCCTCCGAAGTTTCCCTCAGGATAGGTGGAGACCATTACGAGTTCTATCGGATAAAGCCAATGATAAGAGGCATCGGGGGCGCAAATAGCTGGAGCCCATTACGAGTTCTATCGGGTAAAGCCAATGATTAGAGGCATCGGGGGCGCAACGCCCTCGACCTATTCTCAAACTTTAAATAGGTAGGACGGCGCGGCTGCTCCGGTAAGCCGCGCCACGGAATCGGGAGCTCCAAGTGGGCCATTTTTGGTAAGCAGAACTGGCGATGCGGGATGAACCGGAAGCCGGGTTACGGTGCCTAACTGCGCGCTAACCTAGAACCCACAAAGGGTGTTGGTCGATTAAGACAGCAGGACGGTGGTCATGGAAGTCGAAATCCGCTAAGGAGTGTGTAACAACTCACCTGCCGAATCAACTAGCCCCGAAAATGGATGGCGTTGAAGCGCGCGACCCACACCCGGCCATTTGGGCGAGCGCCATGCCCCGATGAGTAGGAGGGCGCGGCGGTCGCCGGAAAACCCGGGGCGCGAGCCTGGGCGGAGCGACCGTCGGTGCAGAACTTGGTGGTAGTAACAAATAATGAAATGAGAACTTTGAAGGCCGAAGAGGAGAAAGGTTCCATGTGAACGGCACTTGCACATGGGTAAGCCGATCCTAAGGGACGGGGTAACCCCGGCAGACGGCGCGATCCCGCGCGTAGCCCGAAAGGGAATCGGGTTAAGATTTCCCGAGCCGGGACGTGGCGGTTGACGGCGACGTTAGGAAGTCCGGAGACGCCGGCGGGGGCCTCGGGAATACATTATACGAAGTTATACGAATATTTCACTGTTTCTAGTATACCATGGTGTGCGCATAACTCAGATTCATTTTATCCTCTCCCTCTCCCAAGAACCCTAAAAGCATCTCCCCTCCTAGTGCATTCCGCCTCCGCAATGAAAGAAATCAAGGTGAAATTCGGTGAGTGTTTTGGCACAAATCCGAGAGGGATAGAGTCAAGTGGGACTCGGGCTTTACGGTGTTGAGCCTACCTCAATGGAGAGTAGGATCTCCTCAAAGATCTGAACTTCGGGATAAAACTCCCCGTGTCGCACTTTTTATTTGGTTTGAGATTCCTCTCTTTTGCTAGATCTACTTTGCTCCATATCTTGTGTTTGAGGAAGACCCCTCATGTGTTCTTGTGTTATTGCTCTTGATATTCTTGTTGTTTGAGTGGTGCAGGACGTTTTTTGAATTTTGGAGGTAAGATCTTCAGACTTGACCTTAGACTGTCCGTAGGTTGTCACGGACAGTCCGAACCTGCCTCCGCAGCGCAACTGAACTTTGAATTTAGTGTCACGCCTATTCACCCCCTCTAGGCATCATCTCGGTCCTTTCAATGGGCCGCAGACCGGTCGGACTAAGACAAGACTTACCTAACATGCCAAAAGCCAAAAGAGGAAATATATCTTGATTTGTCAGGAGATTATATCTAGAAACCGTGATGCGTACATACGCACGGGATTCTTTAGGCAGGACTTTATGCGGATTAGGGCTACCAGTCGTATTCGTGGACTTCCTCTTGTAACCGGAAACCCCCCTTCTGCTATATAAAGGGTGGGGTCGGGACGCCCTAGGCGAGTTCTTTAGATCCACAACGATACACCTATCCAACTCGACATGTTTTGTAACCAATCTCGTCGAAACCTACATATAATCCTAGAACACAGGACTTGGGTATTACCTCCCCCCTCCCCCCGAGGGCCTGAACCTGTATACATCTGTGTCCTTTGATCTTGTGCTACCATCTAGTGGAGATTTGGCGTATACCCCCAAAAATTTCATTGCCGACGACACCCCGGTGTAACACCCGTCGACAAACCCCGAGGGCCGCACCGCTGGCCGACCCCGATCTTCTGTGAAGGGTTCGAGTTGAAGCACGCTTGTCGGGACCCGAAAGATGGTGAACTATGCCTGAGCGGGGTGAAGCCAGAGGAAACTCTAGTGGAGGCTCCAAGCAATACTGACGCGCAAATCGTTTGTCTAACTTGGGTATAGGGGTGAAAGACTAATCGAATCATCTAGTAGCTTGTTCCCACCGAAGTTTCCCTCAGGATAGCTGGAGCCCATGACGAGTTTTATTGGGTAAAGCCAATGATTAGAGGCATCGGGGGAGCAACGCTCTCGACCTATTCTTAAACTTTAAATAGTTAGGACGACGCGGCTGCTCCGGTGAGCCGCGCCATGGAATCGGGAGCTCCAAGTGGGCTATTTTTGGTAAGCAGAACTGGCGATGCGGGATGAACCGAAAGCCGGGTTACGGTGCCTAAGTGCGCTCTAACCTATAACCAACAAAGGGTGTTGGTCGATTAAAACAGCATGACGGTGGTCATGGAAATCGAAATCCGTTAAGCAGTGTGTAACAACTCACCTGCCGAATCAACTAGCCCAAAAAATGGATGGCGCTGAAGCGCGCCACCGACACCCGGCCATTCGGGCGAGCGCCATGCCCCAATGAGTAGGAGGGCACGGCGGCCGCCGCAAAACCCAAGGCGTGAGCCCAGGTGGAGCGGCCGTCAATGCAGATCTTGGTGGTAGTAGGTAATATTCAAATGAGAATTTTGAAGACCGACAAAGAGAAAGGTTCTATGTAAACGGCACTTGTACATGGGTTAACCAATCCTAAGGGGTGGGGTAACCCCGGCAAAGAGCGCTATGACGCGCTTTACCCAAAAGGGAATCGGGTTAAGATTTCTCAAGCCGAGACGTGGTGGGTGGCGATAACGTTAGGAAATCCGAAGATGTCGGAAAGAGTTATCTTTTCTGTTTAATAGTCCGCCAACCCTAAAAACGGTTAGGTCCAGCGGCCGGCCAGCCACGCCAAGACTAGGCGCGCAAGTACGGCGGCTGCCTGCACAGCCGCTCCAAGGACGCCGCCCCCGGCGCCTAGGCGTGTTCCGGTTGCCGCTAGCTAGGTTGCTGTATGTGTCTTTGTTCAATTCTCTTGCGTGTGTACTCCGATCTAATCCCTCCCGTGTTGTCAATTTTCCTCTTCTTTTTTCTTTTTCTAGGACACGTAAGGTGTTTCTCTTGGAAATTTAATCTTTCTCCATGCCAATCTGATTACCTCCTCCTTTAGTGCTTCTCTTTTTAGTAATTCAACATAGTACGAGAGAAACCGTTGATTCATACAATTGGTCATCGCGCTTGGTTGAAAAGCCAGTGGTGTGAAGCTACCGTATGCCGGATTATGACTGAACGCCTCTAAATCAAAATACAAGCTAGCAACAGGCGCCTGCGCCCGCCGCCTGCACCGACCCATGTTAGGGGCGCCCCGCGCACCCAAGGCCACGTGCCACTGGCCAAGCCACCCCGGCTGATGAGCCGACGGAGGCCGCCTCGAAGCTCCCTTCCCCAAAGCCTATCTTACATATTTACTATGGCGCTTGAGAAAACGCTGCCGACTGTGCGAAACGGCAGGGAAAAACGCAGTGCGCCCGCAGAAAAAGGGCACGGCAAGGAAAAGTCGGCTATCGTGAAAACGGACGTTTCACGACTTTCGGAGGCTAACGGTGCAACACACATTGGACGGCCCTAGGGTATAGTAGGGGGAGGCTGCACAGGCGATGCAGAAACGGGCCGAAACACCGTGCCGTGGGGCCAAGTCACTAAGGAAAAGTCGGCGATCGTGAAAACGGGTGTTTCACGAATTTCGGAAGCTAACGGTGTAGGACACTTGGAACTGGCCAGAAACGGGCCGAAACACTGTGCCGCGGGGCCAAGTCGCTAAGGAAAAGTCGTCTATCGTGAAAACGGGCGTTTCACGACATTCGGAGGAAAACAGTGTGGGGCACTTGGAACGGCCCGGAAACATGATTGAAACGAAGTCCACGGCTTCCGGCAGGTCACCTCGAAGCTCCCTTCCCCACGGGCGGCGGGTTGAATCCTTTGCAGACGACTTAAATACGCAACGGGGCATTGTAAGCGGCAGAGTGGCCTTGCTACCACGATCCGCTGAGATCCAGCCCCATGTCGCACGGATTCGTCCCTCCCCCAGCCTCCACACGGCATTGTCCAAAAACGGCCAGGTTCTAACCTCCAAGCATATAAATCCATGCCTTTAGGGGCACTAGAAAAAACTATCTTACATATTTACTATGGCCCTTGAGAAAACACTGCCGACTGTGCGAAACGGCAGGGAAAAACGCAGTGCGCACGTAGAAAAACGGGCACGGCAAGGAAAAGTCGGCTATCGTGAAAACGGACGTTTCACGACTTTCGGAGGCTAACGGTGCAACACACATTGGACGGCCCTAGGGTATAGTAGGGGGAGGCTGCACGGGCGATGCAGAAACGGACCGAAACACCATGCCGTGGGGCCAAGTCACTAAGGAAAAGTCGGCGATCGTGAAAACGGGTGTTTCACGAATTTCGGAAGCTAACGGTGTAGGACACTTGGAACTGGCCAGAAACGGGCCGAAACACTGTGCCGCGGGGCCAAGTCGCTAAGGAAAAGTCGTCTATTGTGAAAACGGGCGTTTCACGACATTCGGAGAAAAACGGTGTGGGGCACTTGGAACGGCCCGGAAACGTGATTGAAACGAAGTCCACGGCTTCCGGCAGGTCACGGTGCCGAACTGTAGAAAATGGCTGAAAACAGGGCCAAAACGTGTGAAAACAGCCGTTTTGGTGGGGAAAAAACTGTACCATTTTTTATGAAGGGCAAGCCCCCGGAGTCCTGGAGAGGGGGACGGCCCTAGTGTATATTGAGGGGAGGCCGCACGGGCGATGCCGAACTAGCCCGAAATGGGCTGAAACAACGTGCCGCAGGGCCAAGTCGCTAAGAAAAAGTCGTCTATCGTGAAAACGGGCGTTTCACGACTTTTGGAGGAAAACATTGTGGGGCACTTGGAACGCCCCAGAAACGTGACCGAAACGAAGTCCACGGCTTTCGGCTGGTCACGGTGCCGAACCGCAGAAAATGGCCGAAAACAGGGTCGCACCGCTGGCCGACCCCGATCTTCTGTGAAGGGTTCGAGTTGGAGCACGGCTGTCGGTACCCGAAAGATGGTGAACGTTAGCATATCTCAGCCTCTACTTACCGTGCTAGCGCATGCATGCGTCTTCTCGCCATACTTCTGTGCCACGGGTTCTGAATAAATAAAACTGAACATACTACTTGGTTGTCCAATTGAACTTCCTGCATATGAAGATGGAATACTACCAGCCATCTCAAATTGGAACATACAAACAAATGATCAATAATGATGAAGTCAATTTGATGCAGTAAGTAGTAAAGAAGAAAAATATTAGCTGACACAACATTGCAAGAAAATTACAGGACGATTGGCTGACCAGGTTGAATGAAATCTTCGATAGCGTTGCCTAAGACACTAGCTCCTTCCCTCTGTTTCACGTCCCTAAGATGCAATCCCAAGCAAGGGGGTGGAACAGTGTATCGTAGGACTTAACTGTCTTCGTGTTGCCTACCACATTGCCCGCCTCATAAAATTTAATTTATCTATGTCTTTGTTGCTCATTTTCGTATCATTACGGTGACTTAGTATCATCTTTACAACTTCAACCACTCCCTCCGGTTCGATTTTAATTGTCACTGGAGGGTTTTAGCCTGCGTTCGAAAATTCCTGTCGTCCTAGGACGCATGCGCATGGCGCTAAAAAAGAAGCATGGCCAGGAGTCGAACCAGGGATTCCAGAGCAATTAATATATACCACTGGGCTATGAGCACTCATTTTCCAAATTTAGCCTTCCAAGCTATTGAATACATCTTAGCACACTATTCAATCACTTATGTGAGATTGTCTAAAACGACATAAATTATCAAACTGGAGGGAGTACTTTTTTCCATGGCCTTGTTTTCCATGCCAATAAATGCTCAAATTTAACATTCACTACAGGAATCGCAGTTTATATGGACGGCCAAAAAAGTAATGTCGGCGGCCACAAAAGCTGCCGAGAAATCCATCATCTATATCGGCGGCATGAACTAGGCCGCCGACATAGACACTAGATGCCCCGCCCGTGAGAAAACGGGAGCTTTTCCCCTTTATGTCGGCGGCATCTTTTAGGCCGTCGACATAGCCACCCCACCACCCTGCCCAGATGGAAAATTTGAAAATTTCCTCCTCCCACCACTTCATCTGTGTCGGTGGCCCAACCCGTGCCGTCGACATAGGTCCTTCCCGATCACGGCAGCTTCACAGCCTTAACGGTGACATCCCAAGGTGGTCCCACATGGCAGAGGAGGCACACCTATGCCATGTGGACCCACAGTAAATAGCCGGGGGGCTGGAGAGCCACCTATGTCGGCGGCCTAGCTTATGCCGCCGACATAGAGAAATAAAAAATAACAGGGGGCGAGGCGGGGCTCGAACCCGCGCCACAGGGAGCCCGCGCCTCGCCGCACACTGTTAACCAAATAGGAGGAAAGTTTTATACGCCATAAGGGGGGACAGAATCCTTTTATGCCCTTAGGAAAACCTATGTCGGCGGCCACTAAGATGCCGCCGACATTGCTCTTCCTATGTCGGCGGCCTTTTAAAAGCCGCCAACACAGAGCCTTCCACCCTCCTTTTCAAACCTCCCTCGCCTCCGCCGATAGGGTCGATTGGCCCACCCAAGTTCTTAGGGCATGAACTACACCTAATATCTCCTGGCACATAGCCATTTTGATATAATTTGCATTTTTTTGGCACGTTGCTTTCAAAATCACATACCGTTTGAATTAATTAATATATCGATATGATTTCATACCGGCCTTCGCGCATGCCAGAGGTTGTTAAAAATCAGAGATGGTATTGAGGGCATTTAGTATTTAGGAGAAGTGGTTATATTGATATAAGTCGCCATTGAACAAGACGTACTGTCGAAACATTTTCCGGTTTAACTACCCCTTCGTAGTGGCAAAGGTAATCGATACATGTAAACCAGTAGTCGGTCTATGAAGCAATATTGCTCGAAATTGGCACTATGCGGATATGACCATGTAGGATGTGTTAGTAGGTGTAGTGCAAGCTCTACAACATTGGTTTGCCCTATTGAACCGCTCAGGAGAGCCATTTTTTGTCTTGGAAAGGTGGGTGGTGGAGTCTCTATGTCGGCGGCCGAGTGGAACGGCCGCCGACATAGGTGTTGGTATGTCATCAGTGTCGCCTCATGCCGCCGACATAGGTGTACCTATGTCGGCGGCACTAGGAAGGCCGCCGACACTGCGTTGTGTCACTGGCCGGTGGCCCCGAGCCACTTTGAGGACCGTTGTAGGGGCTATGTCGGTAGCATATTTGCCTATGTCGGCGGCTAGATTTGCCACAAAAGTAGTTCAATATGATTTTATGGTATTCATAGTTTGGACCAACGTATAGCTAGTTAAATTTTGGGAGATTTGGTAGAAAATGTGTGTATGAGATTTTGTCTATGATGTGAGAAACGTCCATTACAAAACAGAGGCGCTGTTTTGCCACACTTATATTAATTACTTATCTATAAGTCCATAACTAATGCTCAGATGGTATGTATATGACCGGGTTGATGCAGCTTGAATCATGGTGCAACTGCACAAAAGCCATTTGCTTGGACGTTCGGACAGCATATTCTTTCCCGTTCTATCACTCCCACTTTCCATCTAGACTACTCGTAATTTTTTATTTGTCCATGCACAATATCTAGGCTTTGGAATAAATCTTCGGTATTAGATTATCACTCACAGCTCTTAATCAACAGCAATAAGTCCCCCCTACCCAAAAGCAAAAGGATTAAAGGCTCAACCCTGTGCCGGCAATTACCGAAGTCTACTACTTGCCACATAAACCATGCCTGCATTCTTCTCTGATGACCCACCGCCACCTCCTCCCCCACCGCCCCGGTGCCGCCACCTCCTCTCCCCACCCCGGCGCCACCACCTCCCGTCCCCGCGCCGCCACCTCCACTCCCCGGCGCTGCCTCCCCGCGCCGCCACCTCTCCTCCCCGGCGCCGCCACCTCCTCTCCCCACATCCCCTGCTTGAATCCCACTGTCCCGGCGCCGCCACCTCCTCTCCCCACTGCCCGACGCCTCCTCACGTCCTGCAGGTACTACTTCGACTTTTTTTAAATGTGGCAGCTATGTCGTCGGTAATTTTAGTACCGACTACATTAGTAGTTGCAATTAATTGGCGTAATGTAATTAATTAGATGTGAATGCCTAATTAGCTGTTCCTTAACTAGATGTGCATGCCTAATGACATTAGTAGTTGGAAATACTTGAACGGAGCCCGAGTCAAACCAGTTCGGGGGCGCGGCACATTTTTGTAAGGAACACGGACGGTGATTCGTTGTGTTCCATTACGAGAGGTGTCGTGCTCCCGAGCTGTCCACATTTCGGACAGCCCACGGATGTTGGTTTGGGTATGGGGGTTGTGGCCACAGAGGTGCACGGGTCGGAATTTCGGTCGCATAACCCTGTTGTTCTCCTTGTGCATAACATAAGCGGTACTCCGTACCCGTCGTTGCACTGGGGGGACTGCAGGGTTATGCTGTCGGAATTCCGACCAGTGCACCTCCCGTGGCCATGATCCCCATACCCAAACCAACATCCGTGGGTGGATAGGCCCTCCTATTTAGCTAGACATAGACCGTAAATATCGTGCGGTAGAGCCATGTCAAGAATGTACATTTCTTTGATGACATACCAGGGGAGTTTTGATAAATTGCTTTACTTGTTGATTAGATGTCTAGTTTAGAATGTAAATCCATTAATGAATGTACATATGTAGTAGTTAAGCGATGAAAGATCGACGGTGGATGTACGATGGTTGGAAGAAGTCTGGGCAGCACACGAACGAGTGGTTGGACAAAGCTAAAAATTCGTCGAAGATGCTTTTCGAGGATTCCGCCACCCTACCGTAGCAAAAGTGACTTGTCCCTGCGCTAACTGCTCGAACACGGAGAAGAAGTCGAAGAGGGATATGACCGAGCATCTCTGTAGGCATGGCTTCAAACCAAACTACTTTGTATGAGTCTTTCATGGCGAGAGGAAGCTTCCGGCGCCTCCTATTTGCTAGACATAGACCGTAAATGTCGTGCAGTAGAGCCATGTCAAGAATGTACATTTCTTTGATGACATACCAGGGAGTTTTGATAAATTGTTTAATTGTTTTACTTGTTGAATAGATGTCTAGTTTACAATGTAAATCCATTAATGAATGTACATATGTAGTAGTTAAGCGATGGAAGATCGACGGTGGATGTACGAAGGTTGGAAGAAGTCTGGGCAGCACACGAACGAGTGGTTCGACAAAGCTGAAAAGTTCGTCGAAGATGCTTTTCGAGGATTCCGCAACCCTACCGTAGCAAAAGTGACTTGTCCCTGCGCTAACTGCTCGAACAAGGGGAAGAGGTCGAAGAGGGATATAACCGAGCATCTCTGTAGGCATGGCTTCGAGCTAAACAACTTTGTATGGGTATTTCATGGCGAGGGGAAGCATAAACAGCCCATGTCTAGCCCTGTGGATTTTGGGGAGGGCTACGACGAAGTCGAGGCCGACAGATTTGATGAGCTAACGGATGATGTGGGTAGGGCTTGTGATCTCTCTCCCGAGAAAGAGGCAGAGCCACTTGCACAGAAATTTAAGAAACTCCTTGATTCTGCCAAGGAGCTGCTCCATGAGGACACCGATATGACCGTGCTCTTGGCGGTTTCGCGTATAGTGGCGGTGAAGACCAAATACAACCTATCGGCCAATTGCTTCAACGATGTGTGCAAACTTCTGGGTAGCCTACTTCCGGCTGGGCACAAGATGACTCCAAATCTGTATGAGTCGAAGAAGCTTTTGAGCGTGTTAGGTATGCCGTGCGAGAGGATAGACTACTGCCCAAAGTTATGCATGCTTTATCGAAAGACTGATTTTGGGCTGACTCATTGCAAGCATTACGGTGATAGTCGGTACGTGCTAGTTAAAGGACGAGATGGCATAGATAGACAAATGACGGTTGCTCAGAAAACCTTCCTTTTCTTTCCGATCTCTCAACGGCTGCAACGCCTGTACATGTCCAAAACCACGGCCAGGCACATGAGGTGGCACAAAGAGAGCATACGTAGGAAGGAGGGCGTGATGACTCATCCATCAGATGTAGAAGCCTGGAGGCATTTTGACCAGCAACACCCTGAATTTGCAGCTGAGCCCAGGAATGTGCGTATTGGGCTATCCACCGACGGGTTCACCCTATTCAATATGACCTCGCACTCGTACTCGTGCCGACCACATTCAATTTTGGGCTATGTGGTCGGCTTTTGCCGACCACACTGACCCTGGTTCCTCTAGTGTAGGTTTCCCTGATAATTGCACACTTCCCCTAAGAAGTTAAGAGGTTTTATTCGCGAGGCATTTTGGACTGAGATTTTGGGAAACTCTGAGTGTAGGACCCTAAGAATGAATTAAATGCATAATCGGATTCTTAGATTTTTTTTTTTGCACCGATGGGTAGAAATGGTCATTATTTCGCACAGTGATCTACGCACTGTTTGGATTGATAAGTTGCAGTGTCTTTTTGCTATGGTAAACCTAAGGGTTAAAAGCATACATGCCACTGGAGAGTCTCCATTGGGCAGAAATGCCACTGCAGACATTCAAATATCGAAGATGCCATTATAAACTTCAGATTTGTGCATACATACCATTTTTGGAGCTGGAAGGGAATTTTTGATCAAATATGGGAAGACATACGGAGCAAAATACGTACTGACATGTGGGACCCACATGTCAGCCTCTCCACTCCAACTTCTTCCTCCTCCCAACTCTCACTCTCTCTCTTCTCTATACCCGAGCTCCCTGCGAGACAATGTGCCATTTGGTTATGTATATGGAGGCAATGTGCCATTTGGTTGATATTTGTCGTTGAATTTGTGTTTTGCATCGATGTGATTGAGTTGTGCTCGAAAAAATGTGGATTCGTGCACGTAAATACGTGTGGTTGATGTGTGCAAAATTTGAGAATGGAATTCTGCTGAGAATTGTCTATTTTTGCTGGTTAAAATTAAGGTTTTTAATAAAATACAACAGCAATTTTAATTGTTGTAGTAACGGGCTATGTGAGCGGTATATAGGATGCCGCCCACATAGGTCATGCTCCAGGAGCACCCGTGGCCCTCCCTGTAGGCACCTATGTCGCCGCCGACACTGCCGACTACCTATGTCGGCAGCTTCCCCAATGCCGCCGACATAGGTGCATATAGGGAGGGCCACGGAGCTTGACCTATGTGGGCGGCATCCTCTATGCCACCCACATAGGGGGAGACACGCGTCACCTGTTTGTCGTACTTGTGGACCCCACCTGTCAGGATGCCGTTAAACGGCGCGGGCCGTCATGGATAGCCTATGTCGACGGCTTGATTATGCCGCCCACATAGGTGGCCACTGGGACTGGTTGTCCTAGATGTGGCTTTGTCGGCGGACCCGACGACAAAAGTGGTATGTCAACCACGGTGCCTCGTCGGCGGCCAGCCGCCCACATATATCTATGTGGGCGGCATTTTGGGCTATGTGGTCGGCAAAAACCGACCACACTGATCCTGATTCCTGTGGTGTTGGATACCGTCATTGCTCAACTATACTTGCACTGGACTAAAAGAAACAAATGTTATAAACAAAATGGACCAAATTGGAAAACAAGAATATAAAAAGCTTATATTTTATATATACATAGAAATAAATGTCTAATAGAAGGGAAGTCTGTTGAAATATGATCCGAATTCTAACGTGAGTCTTGTGGGGACGCCTAGAGGGCACACGGTTCGGTCATGGTAATTAGCGGATTTGTTTTCGTATTTGACTGCAGTCAGTTTTGTCCACCCTATATATACCTCTTGTAAGCCGCATGGGAAGAGAAGTTTCAATTGTTATTCCCCTGTTTTTGTACTCTTATCTGATATAGTGGATTTCGTCGGTCGGCGCCCGTGGTTTTTTTCCGCAAGGGTTTTTCACGTAAAAATCTTTTCTCGTGTTCAATTTTTGTTTTGCTATATTTGCTAACAAGTGGTATCAGAGCCATACACGAGATTAGATTAAAAAAAAAAAGGGTTTGAGTGTGGCGGCGGCGGCGGTATCGCGATCTATTTTTCATCGGCAGCAGCGGCATCCCGATCTGTTTTTTCATTGGATGCAGCGACTGCTTCTGGCGGCGGCGCGTCTGTTCTTCTGATAGCGTCGGTCGCCACACCTATCATCCCGGAGTCCTCGGCGTCCTGCTTCATCGGCATCAGGCGAATCGCGCGAGGTGACTTGTTCGGTGCGGTCTCTGCAGGATCAACACGACATCGGAGTTTCACGGTAAAAGAAAAAAAAAGGGAAAAAGTGCATCACGAAGCCTCCGTTGGTTCGGTCCAGAAAGAAAGAAAAATCAGTTTTCTCGTTTCCCGTGCAAATCAATAGCAGATTGATGGCGGTTCATCAGAAGAGAAAATTTCAGATTTATTTTTTTCTACCCTATTTTGCTTGGTGCACTCGGTCAGGTGTACCAGGACAGTTGCTTTTTTTCTTGTGCTTTGCAGATCGGTATCGGTTTAATTCCGCATGGCGTCTCTGAAGTATGATTTGCTCCTATTGGACTTTGATACGAGATTTTCTCTCTGGCAAGTCAAGATGAAGGCAGTTTTGGCGCATACTGATCTGGATGATGCACTCGACAGTTTTGGAAAGAAAAATTCAAAAGACTGGACGGATGATGAGAAGAGGAGAGATCGTAAGGCTATGTCTCAAATTCATCTTCATTTATCAAATAATATTTTGCAAGAAGTGTTGCAGAAAAAATCTGCTGCTACTCTATGGTTAAAGCTAGAATCGATCTGTATGTCCAAGGATCTAACCAGCAAGATGCATATAAAGATGAAACTTTTCACGCACAAGTTGCAAGAAGGTGGTTCGATTTTGAACCATATATCGGTCTTTAAGAAGATCGTTTCTGATTTACAATCTGTGGAGGTAAAATATGATAAGAAGATTTAGGACTACTTCTTTTATGCTCACTGCCTAGTTCCTTTGCAAACTTTCGAGATACCATATTATATAGCCGTGATGAACTAACCGTGAATGAAGTTTATGAGGCCCTTCAACAGAAGGAAAAGATGAAATAGATGGTACACTCGGAACAGTCCACTCCCAATGTAGAAGCTTTGTTTGTTCGTGGCAGGACGGAACAGAAGAAACATAACAACAACAGTAATAACAACAGAGGGAAAAGTCAGAACGGCAGGGGTCGTTCGAAGTCCAGAGGCAAAGAAAAATTCTACAGGTATTGTAAGAAGAATAATCATAAAATTTCTGAATGTTGAAAACTGCAGAACAAAGAAAAGAGAAACGGTACATACCGACCTAAGCCTAAATCTGAGGATGGTAAGGCCTCTGTTACTTCTGATACTAGTTCCGATCAGGGTGATGTTCTTATTGCTTTTGTTGGTTGTGTCTCAACGGATGTTGAGTGGATACTTGACCCTACATGTTCTTATCATATGTGTGCTAACAAAGATTGGTTTAGTACTTATGATTCTGTGCAGAATGGAGGAGTTGTGTGGATGGGAGATAACACCGCATGTGAAATTATTAGTATCGGCTCTGTTCAGATCAGGATGCATGATGGCATGACAAGGATTTTGACAGATGTGAGACACGTCCCAGCCCTGGCTAGAAACCTCATCTCGTTTAGTACTCTTGACCTTAAAGGGTACAAGTACTCCGCTTCAGGTGGAGTGTTGAAGGTATCGAAAGGTTCTCTCATAATTATGGAAGGTGATATGAAATCTGCAAATTTGTATGTTCTTAGAGGCAATACAACCACCAATACTGCTGCTGTTATTTTCGCTAATGCTGCTTCTGATAATTCCAATGACACTAAACTTTGGTATATGCACCTTGGACATATGAGTGAACTTGGTATGGCAGAATTGAGTAAGAGAGGACTTATTGACAGGTGCAATGTTGACAAGTTGGAGTTTTGTGAGCACTGCATTTTTGGTAAGCACAAAAGGGTAAAGTTCAACACTTTCACTCATACAACAAAGGCTATATGGATTATGTGCATGCTGATTTATGGGGACCATCCCGTAAACATTCTCTTGGTGATTCTCGCTATATGTTGACAATTATTGATTATTACTCCAGAAAGGTGTGGCCTTATTTCTTGAAACATAAATATGATGATTTTGCTACTTTTAAAGATTGAAAGGTCATGGTAGAAAGACAGACTGAAAGGAACGTAAAAGTCCTTCGTACAGATAATGGGATGGAATTTTGTTCACGTGCATTTAAGTTTTATTACTGAAGACAAGGCATTGTCAGGCACTACACCATTCCGTACACTCCTCAACAGAACGGTGTAGCTGAGCGCATAAACAGATCCATCATCTCCAAGGCTCGTTGTTTGTTGTCCAATGCTGACATGGGCAGACGCTTTTGGGCTGAGGCAGCATCCACCGCCTGCTACCTGATAAATCGGTCACCCTCTAGAGCTCTAAACAAGAAGACTCCCATTGAGGTATGGTCTGGTATACCTGCTGATTATTCACAGTTGAGAGTATTTGGTTACACTGCATATGCACATGTTGATAATGGAAAACTTGAACCTAGAGCAGTTAAGTGCGTATTTCTTGGTTATGGTTCAGGAGTAAAGGGATACAAGTTGTGGAATCCTGAAACTGAAAAGACTCTAATGAGTAGAAGTGTTGTTTTCAATGAATCTGTTATGTTTAATGAGAATCTGTCTAATAATGCCTCTGATGAAGGACAACAGAAAGTAAGCGTGCAGGTGGAGCACTTGGATAATGAAGACTATGTTATTGATGATGATGATATTGTTGTCCAAACTACACAGATTTCTGATATTATTTCTTCTGTTGATGACTCACCTATTGTTGAGCACTCTTCTCCTGCTGTGCAGCCTCCACAGCACTCTATTGCAGTTGATAGACCAAGAAGGAACATTACTCATCCTACTCGACTGATTGAAGAGTGTAATTTTGCTAGTTATGCTTTAAGCTATGCAGAGGAGGTGGAAGGTAATGCAGAGTCTTGTACTTATACTGAAGCAATTATCTCTAATGATTGCGACAAGTGGATTTCCGCCATGCAAGAGGAGATGCAATCACTTGAGAAGAATGGCACTTGGGAAATTGTTCGTTTGCCTAAAGAAAAGAAGACCGTTCGCTACAAATGGATCTTCAAAAGAAAAGAAGGTGTGGCTCCAAGTGAACCCATGAGATTTAAGGCAAGATTAGTTGCTAAAGACTTCAGTCAGATACCAGGTATTGATTACAATGATGTTTTCTCTTCAGTTGTGAAACATAGCTCCATTCGTACATTTTTTAGTATTGTGGCTATGCGTGATCTTGAACTCGAGCAGTTGGATGTAAAGACTGCATTTTTACATGGTGAACTGGAGGAAGAAATTTACATGGACCAACTTGAAGGTTTCATTGTTCCTGGTAAAGAAAATTTCGTTTGCAAATTAAAGAAATCTCTTTATGGTTTAAAACAATCCCCGAGACAATGGTATAAAAGGTTTGACTCTTTTATGCTCGCACACAGTTTTAAAAGGTCTGAATTTGATAGCTGTGTTTATATTAAATTTATAGATGGGTTACCTATATACTTATTGTTATATGTTGATGATATGTTGATTGCTGCTAAGAGTAAGAAGGAGATCACTACTTTAAAGGCACAATTAAGTAGTGAGTTTGAGATGAATGACTTAGGTGCAGCGAGGAAAATTCTTGGCATGGAGATTGTAAGGGACAGAAATTCTGGTATGTTATATCTTAGCCAACAAAGTTACATTGATAAAGTTCTTCGTCGTTTCGACATGCATGAAGCAAAACCAGTCAGTACTCCTATTGCTCCTCATTTTAAATTGCATCTTCTCAATGTCCTGATTCTGATGAAGAAATTAAGTATATGTCCAAGGTTCCTTATTCTAATGCTGTCGATTCATTAATGTATGCCATGGTTTGTTTTCGTCCTGATTTATCTCATGCTATGAGTTTGGTTAATAAATACATGGCTAATCCTGGCAAAGAACATTGGAAGGCTGTACAATGGATTTTCAGATACATACGTGGCACTTCTAATGCTAGTTTGTAGTTCGGCAAGTCTAGAGATATACTTATTTGATATATTGATTCTGATTATGCTGCTGATTTGGACAAGAGAAGGTCTCTTACTGGTTATGTCTTTACTATTGGTGGTTGTGCCGTTAGTTGGAAAGCAATTTTGTAAGTTACAGTTGCTTTATCCACCACTGAAACTGAGTACATGGCTATTTCTGAAGCATGTAAAGAAGCTACTTGGTTAAGAGGTTTGTATGCTGAGCTTTGTGAAAATTCATCTTGCATAAATTTATTCTGTGACAGTCAAAACGCTATATGTCTTATAAAGAATCAAATGTTTCATGAAAGAACAAAGCACACTGATGTCAGATATCATTATATTCGTGATGTTATTGCTCAAGGTAACATTAAGGTATGCAAGATCAGTACTCATGATAATCCTGCTGATATGATGACAAAAGCAGTTCCTGCTACTAAGTATGAGCTTTACTCAAGCTTAGTTGGTATTACAGTTTAAGTCCTAGTGACTTTTGGCGCACGGTGATTTTTATTATTGAAGTGCGTTGATTGATGATATTTCATTTGCTACAAGATGGGAATTCGTCTCAAGGTGGAGTTTGTTGAAATATGATCCGAATTCTAATGTGAGTCTTGTGGGGACGCCTAGAGGGCCCACGGTTCGGTCATGGTAATTAGCGGATTTGTTTCCGTATTTGACGGCAGTCAGTTTTGCCCACCCTATATATACCTCTTGTAAACCGCACGGAAAGAGAAGTCTCAATTGTTATTCCCCTACTTTTGTACTCTCATCTGATATAGTGGATTTCGCCGGTCGGCGCCCGTGGTTTTTTCCCGTAAGGGTTTTCCACGTAAAAATCTTGTCTCGTGTTTGATCTTTATTTTGCTATATTTGCTAACAAAGTCGATATTTTAAAAAAATATGACAGTGATCTAGCTGCGTAAGATTACACGGGCCACTTGCTAGTTCTATAGTAGTGTAAAGGAAAAAGGGAGAACATAATTACAATAGGAGAAAACTTACAATAGATATGGAAACGACTTGTCTGATCACACAAGCACACCAAACAACACATGCACAATATATGTCGATTAATCCAGAAAAATGCAAGGCATATATGTCGAAGAGAATCGTTAAGACCCAAGGATCCGCCCGGAACCGGTTCCATCATTTCGGAGATCTCTACCTGTGCACCTTGAGCTGCAAGTCTGCAACCAACCAGCCGATCGAAGCCAAGAAAAGAAGTGGACAAAAATTTAATAAAAGAAGAAATGACATTCGTAACTGTATGTAAGCAATAGCAGTTATGTGTGCATGCGTGCATATGCAGTTACAGTATTGTTACCTGGGACTGGGATGCTGTTGCTGTCAGTTTGCTCCGGTTGGAGTCGTGGGAAACGGAAGAGCACAACACCAGCCGTAGGAACATGTTCATCGATAGTCTCGATCCGGCTGAGCACGGAATCCCCGAGTCCTCTGAAGGCCATGAACAACCAGACGAAGGTGAGGAGCTCGCCTCCTCTGGCCAGCTGCGCTGCGTGGATCTCCGGCCGCGACCTGCCGGCGATGTAGACGAGGAGCCTTATCCACGCCTCCTTGGTTTCCAGCAGCTGTTCTTTTGTGCAGCTGCCAGGAACTTGCACTCCCAACCTTGACAGCAGTTCATTGTTGTTGCCGGTCTTCGCCGCGGCCATGGCTAATTTTCTAAATCTACTTTCGGCGTTTTCACTGAGCGGCAGCATTCCAGGCTGCGTGGCCAAAAGATAAACCATCTGGTTGGATAACTTCCGCACCAAAACACCGGTAGATTCACCGTCCGCGTCGACATCACTGGGGCTAGCAGGTGAATACACCTTCAACTGTGCCTCCGTATATGCATGCAGGGCGGCGATGGTTCGGCCATCAAGAGTGCCGTCAGAACTCGGCAAGACTTTCTTCAGCAGCACACCAAGATTTGGCCATCGCTGGGGCAAACCGGGCGTATGGTGATCACGATACTGAACGCTACCAGCATACTCAACAACCTTCTGAAAGATGCAGCTCATGATCTCCTTATCCACCTCGACGAACTTGATGTCTAACTGCTTACTGATCCAGAACTTCTGCTTCTCCCCGCAGGTTTTATCAGCCACCTTTCTGATCCCGGCCATCACTCCTCGCTTACATGCCGAGCTTGATTGCTGCTGGTCATATTTTCCCAAATAGTTATACAGATTGTACTGACCCATGGAGTTTGACCACAACACCACCCCTTTTCTCTTCCACCAAATGATAATGGAGGCAAGGGAGCTGCAATGTCGAGCCTCCAGCCATGCCCAAGTCCAAGGGGACATCAAGGTGGTGAATGCCGCGCAAACTTCAAGAGAAAAACCACCAGCAAATAGCGCATACGTGATTGCAGTGTCGATAGAATTGTACCTCTTTTTGTTGCTCACAAGGAATAGCACAAAAGAGGCTAGAAAGCATGCCTGTGAGATACACCGAAGTACGATGCCACCCCTTGTCTGAAGCACCATGGCCTTAGTGTAGATATAATCGTACACCAAGCCAAGCTCAATCTCCAAGATATCCAGTACCTTGGGTAGCAGCCGGCGTTCTTTCCACACGTTCAGAACAGCATGGTACGAGCCATTGTGCCACAAGAAGCTGAGGACACTTTCCATTGAACACATAGCTATGGAGAGAACACCCTTCTCAGAAGAGGAGTCACCCCTGTGGCTGTGGATCTGTTCTAGAAACCGGTTAACTTCGTCTTGGCCAAGGCAAGGGGACTCCCCGAGAGTTTTCTGCAACTGGCCAGCATAGTGAGGGAGAGGGGACTCCGCGAGAGTTTTCAGGACCCCAGACCGCAGAGCCCATGTTCTCTCCCCATACTTGATTGTTCCACTAACGAACGGAAGGATACTCTGAACTAGAAGCTGCATATTGAGGCCATTTGCTGACTTCCAAAAGATATACAAGGCGAGGGAGACTTGCACCGAGAGATTCAGTAAATGCCTCAGCCAAAGATTGTTGTCCTCCAGGGCAAAAGCGGTGATCGTGTCCTGTCCGCCAAGGTGTATGAGGAGGAATGATGCCCACAGAAAGACCAGCTGATGAGTTCCCATTGATGCATATGCATCCCTACCAGCGGTGGCATCCTCTTGCCGGGAGATGAGGCCTAGGGCATAAGCAGCTACCCAGTCTGCTCCCAGGTAAGCTATCCATAGCAGAAGCCTGAGGAACCCATTCCTGGTACGCCGACGGAGGCCGCCGCCAAAGAAGAGGAAAGCTTGTAACATGAAGCTAAGGAGCACTAGCATCTGGATTTCCCACTCATTGAGTAGTTGCACCAAACTTGCCATTGCTAAGAATTGGTTTCCCAGTGTCTTGATACCCTGGTATTGTTATGAAGTATGTACATCAGCGAAGCTTTTGCATAATAATGAAATTTTTCTTCGCGTACAAAAATGACAATGCAGTCATGATAAGTGCTATCCCCTTCATTCCAAAATATATGCTATTCCAAGTTTGATCAAGTTTATAGAAAGGAGCAATAATATTTATGGTATCAAATTTGCACCAGTAGATCTATTATGAAATATATTTCCATAGTTTACTCCTTTGTTGTGGTGAATGTTAGTACTCTTCTATATAAATTTGATCAAATTTAGAATAGTTTGACTTCAGACAAACTCAGAAATCCCTATATTGTTGAGACGGAGAGTAGTTTCTTCTCCTTTACTACTTATTAATTAGGATGAAGGTGCAACCCATGGCAACAAAAGGAAGGGACATGTTAGTGGCTATTGCATAATTATAATACTTCTTTTAATCACAAATATAAGTTTATATATACGTGTTCTGTGCTCCTACACATACTGGAGTCTTAGAAAACACAAGTATTAGAAGTTCATAGATAAATTTAGTATCTATACCCAATCAAAATTGCTAATCTTTCCACACACATTCTCTGTTCATTTTCTAAGACAAACGTACGTAGATACTATGTAATCTCTATCTACTTGATAAACATACCTCCTCTATATGTTGTTCCATCCATATTCATAGTTATCCCCTTTTGCATTGCACCTCCATGTATCTTCAAATATGTGTTTGGGTGAAACCTTAGCTTGAGTTATGTCAGCTATTATTGCAACCCATGCGTCATGACATAATGAATCTTGATTTCGGCCTTTAAATTTTGATCGTTTTAGTTGGTGCATTTTTTATCCATATGATGTTAAGTTGAAACTATAAGTTTATTTTACCTTTTATTCAAAACTTCCATCTTTTATTTTATTAAAAATATAAATTTTAAATCCTAGACCGTACTCTTAGTTACTATAATGGCATAAACAATCGTTTCAGCCAGTACCGTGGCGCTCAAGATGTTGAATTTCCACTAATGTAGTAGTATTTTCATTATAAAAATTGTGTGCTTATAATTAATTATCAATTTAAATATGTTATAATATTTCATTCAAAATGTATAAATTTATCTAAAGTAAAAAACTTATATAATTTATAGTCAAGGAGTATTAATATAATTCAAAATAATTTGTAAGTGTCTTTGGTATGTGATTCATTTAAGGAACATTTTTCATGATTGCTAAATCATATGAATATATATATTTATCGCTTATGTATGCATGCATACTTGGTATGTATGGTGATACATAGTTTGTTTATTTTCTTTGAGTTAGTTTTTTTAGGAGTGGGTAATTTAGAAACATATACATGCATACTCAATGGTTATTTTATTTTTCTTTATAGGAGCGTATGTAATTAATTTAGATGTAAAGTTGAGGAGATATTTTTGTTTACTTTTTATAGTAGCAGATGCGGGTAATTTAAATGCAAATTTAAGGCGTTACTTAGATTATCTAGTATAATGCCAGATGTAGGTAATTCATATGCAAAATTTTGGAGGTTAATTTAGATTATCTTTCATAACAATAGAAGTAGGCAATTTAGATGCAGATTTAAGGGTTACTTTATGTTGTTTTTAAAATAGCAGAGGTGGGTAACTTTTGAGAAAATAGAACAGATCCACTAACTATTATTGTTAATGATCATTAGAGACTACCAAATTGATGGCTAGACATTCTTTGTATTTTTGTGAGAATTTGTAGGATTTAAGTTTTTTCTAGCACAATTAGTAATAGTAAGACTAGTACAACAACTTGTGCTCCTCTACTAGCTAGTTATTTTAAGAGACATAAGTGGTAGAAATTTGTGGATAAATTTGAGGCCCGTTGCTTATCAAAATTGCTTATATTTTCTCCATCTCATTTGTTCATATTTGTTCATATATTTATCACTTATGTATCCATGCATACTTGGTATGTATGGTACTGGTACATAGTTTGTTTATTTTCTTTGAGTTAGTTTTTTAGGAGTGGATAATTTAGAAACACATACATGCATACTCTATGGTTTATTTTTCTTCATAGGAGCAGATGTAATTAATTTAGATGTAAAGTTGAAGAGATATTTTTGTTTGCTTTTTATAGTAGCAGATGCAGTATAAATTTATGGCGTTGCTTAGATTATCTAGCATAATGACAGATGTAGGTAATTCATATGCAAAATTTAGGAAGTTAATTTATATTATCTTTCATAGCAATAACAATAGAAGTAGGCAATTTAGATGATGATTTAAGGGTTACTTTATGTTGTTTTTAAAATAGCAGAGGCGGGTAACTTTTGAGAAAATAGAATAGATCAACTGACTATTATTGTTAATGATCATTAGAGACTACCAAATTGATGGCTAGATATTCTTTTTATTTTTGTGAGAATTTGTACGATTTAAGTTTTTTCTAGCACAATTAGTAATAGTAAGACTAGTACAACAACTCGTGCTCCTCCACTAGCTAGTTATTTTAAGAAACATTAGTGGTAGAAATTTGTAGATAAATTTGAGGCCCGCTGCTAATCAAAATTGCTTATATTTTCTCCATCTCATTTGTTCATATTTTTATATAATACTACGTCCGTCTCAAAATAACCGCAGTTCTAATTTTAGAACTGCCAAACTATTTAAAGTTTAACAAGTTTATTGAGAAGATGATCGATATTTATGAAACCAAATAGATATACTTTAAAAATATATTTCATAATAAATCTAATGATGCTTATCTAGCATCATAACTATTACTATAATTATTGTATAAACTTGGTAGAACATAAAATAGTTTGATTTAGGACAAAACTAGAACGACAATTATTTTGAGATGCAATGGCTGGCGCAACCAATTTCCCTAGAGATAGACTGCTTCACGGTGTGCAGGGCACTTAATTCCTCGGATGAGGATCGATCGGTCCAAGCTAGCTCTTCCGGTGAAGGAGGCAAAGACGCTTGTTGATGAGTTTGGAGAGGTTGAGATAAATCATTGTCATAGAGATCAGAATAGGGTAGCACATCTATTAGCGCAACATGCTTGTAACGAGTTGTCGTTGCCTGTCTGGATCCGACAAGCTACAAATTTTGCCACACCCTCGGTGTTGGAAGATGTAGCCCCTTTGTGATATAATTTAGTATCAGCCTTTCTCGCAAAAAAATGATAGTACTCTACAAATACTTTGTAATCTTTAACCAATGATGATAGACTTTAATTGCCAATTAATCTATATACTTTTCAATTCCCATACACAATTTTTTTTTCCATTTGCGTCGCAGCTTCATGCGTGTTTGACATGGCCTCTGTATAGAGTACACAGTTTCCCATCAAACCCCTCGTCAATGAGACCATGTTCAATCCGAACGAACCCCGTTGCCAAAGGTCGGTTCTCGGTTGTAGTAGCTCTTAAGGAGAATATTTATTTGGATAAAACAAGCATTCTTTCTGTTTGTTTTTATGAGTTTTGTGTAAAATAGGTAATGGTGGTTTTCCATACATCCATAATTTAAGTTTATTTAAATTTTTATTGCTATCCTATGCTAGCTTAGTCAAAGAAATGTTAGATTGCTACGCTTAGCTTTAAAAAAACTACACATAAGGCTAGCTCCAGCAGTCCGTGTAGGTAGCCGTGTATGTGTATTTTGCGCTGCCAGATAATTAATGCAGCAGGCTGTAGAAGTGCATATGCTGAGAGTGGCGTGCATGCATATGAGCAGCAGTGCAAAATAAAGATGTGGTTGGGGTAGCTGCTAGAGATAGCTTTAGGACCTTATTTTGTGAATTATGAAAAAAAAACACGGGGAGAAATTTATTGTGCGCTAAATTAATTAAAGGTAATATAAAGACACAGTTGAAGCATATCTGAAATAATTATTGCCTGCTAGCGTGCTTGTAATTTATCGACGGTTGGTTACTGGACTAATATTGATGGCCCTGATCAAGCTGCCATTCTCGCGCGTTGCTTTCCTTCTCCCAGGGCGCGCTGCATTAATACAAATGACACAAGTACATCATTAGATTATCTGGAATCGCTGATGTGTATACCCTATTGACTTTTAATCGTATTTAGTTATATAAGCCTGATGTCAGAAACAAAAATTAAAAAAATATCAATCTCTACAAGGCAGTAGAGAGCACTTGTGTCGTACTCTATTCCTACGTAGAACAAGAAGCAACAAGAAGAATTAACTTAGCACAATCATCGAAAGACAGAGATGAACTAGTCAAAGATATTTGTTCGTACCGCAGTCCGCAGAGCTTAGAACAATGTTTTTTCGTACTTGGAGACGAATGTCCAAGATTTTCCGATCTCATGTGGTGGCGTGTTGAACCTCGTCAACTCAAACTTATATGATTATATATATATATATACGGACCCCAAGTATCTATTCGTTTCTTGTTTACAGGAGAAGAGAGGAGAGGAGTACAAAAGCACTGGATGAGTGTGTGCCTTTCTGGTATACGTTTCTTGCAAGAAGAGCAACTGTAAAAAATAAAAGATAGCCTTTTCTTAGTTGATTCCTTATAAAAGCTGAAGTTAAGGTCATTTGGCCTGGCTTAGATTATTACAACTTTCCTTTTGGTATATAATACGTTTTACATCTCTCTAGCTCAGTTATTTGAGCTTGAATCACTGTAAAAGGTTTCAAAATATTTATGTAGGATCGATGGCGCTAGATACCCCTAATTAAACGAGTAATCTAATTACCGACGGAAGCACAGATTGAATCAGTAGATCAAACACACATGCAGAAAATAAATCGATCTACTACAGAACGAGAGAGAACGAATACCGGAACCACAAACTTACTCAATTAAAATCATATACATGGTTCCTCTTTACATGAAGCACATCTCTCTATTTTCTTCTCAAATTCTCTCCTTTTCTCCTCTCTGGAAAACCCTAAATTGCCGTCCCCAGCTCCTGTTCCTCTTTCTCGTCCAAATTGGATTTTTGCCCCAAAGTTGATGCGTCTTTGTTTTTTTACCCAAAGTTGGTATGCCTTTGTCTTTTTGCCCTATGTGGATCATCTAAAAATCGATTTCACCACAGGGGGTTTTTCCAAAAAAATCCAATTTCTATTGACGAGCTGGAGGGCTGCCTGTTCGTTTCCTCGGTGCTGCCTCATCGAGCACAGGCGAGAGGCGCCCCCGGGGGCCATGGCGCCGCCCTCCCCATCGCTGCCGCGTCCACCGCCCACGCCGCCCTCGTCGCCGCCCTCCCCGTCGCTACCACGTGCGCCGTCCTCGCCGCCCTCCCCGCCGTGTGCGCCGCCCTCCCTGCCGCTCAGCTCAGCTAGTTTCGATAGGAATCCATGTGATTTGTTGTCATCGGAATCCATGCGATTTCGTTGATTAATTCCTTTTCGTTGGATGCCAAACCTTGATCCCTGAATCACGTTCTAGAGGTGGGAAAAAGAATGTGCAAAAAGAATCGCTTAGGACTAATTAATTGAATCAATGAGCAGATTATACGCAGCGACGGCGACAAGATCGCGAGCCATGCCCCTGTTTGGCTGCAGAGCAAATCAATTTTTTAGAAAACCCCCTGTGGGCAAAACAATTCCCACCTAGTCTACACAGGGCAAAAAGACAAAGGCATATCAATTTTGGACAAAAAGACAAAGGCACACCAACTCTGGGGCAAAAATCCAATTCCCCCGCCTTTTTATCCTCGTCTTGCACCGACGTACTCCTGCCTTGGGCCGTCCATTACACACGTTTTCTACGTATACGTGCGTCCGGCCCACCAACAGCCTGAGCGCCTCCTGACGCAGTCCTACACCAACAGCGCTAATCACCTTTTCATTAATTAACTTCCTTTAATCACCTTCCTTGCTGCACGTACCGCTCCACGTATGTACATGCACATATACACTTGTTTCCTTTTTTCCTTCTTTATGCCAAATAAATTGGCAAATCACTTCATCACAAAACATCACTCAACAATCTCCCCCTTGATGAGTGATTTGACAATACGCCATCCTCTTCACCAGCTCGACACGTATCCGACCCTCCTAAGCAATCTTCACACATCCGTCACGCCTCGCTCGACACGTATCCGACCACACCTTGGTCTACGTACCCTCCTGAGCGTTTGCGCCGCAACGTCTTCCTCCATGTACTTCTGTCCTGACTTCTCTGGTCCTTCTGCCAGACGCCTTACCCAGCGCCCTTCTGGCTGACCTGAAGCCAACTGGGCTTGTACACATCTTCTCCATCATTATGGTTCGTCCCGCGCCAACAACTGCGCTCAGAACCACTTCATGACCTCGTCGCCTGCCCCCTGTAGCTCTTGGTTCCTCTGGCACTTGCGCTAGCTCGACATGTCCGACCCCGCCTTGCCATCCTGAGCCATCTTTGCGCTCCGCACCTGGACACCAAACCTACAAACACAGACAAACAAATACACAAACCAAAAAACATCCCGTTCTTTCGAACGTATCTGTCCAAAAATAAAATCAATTCAGCTCCCCCTCAATTCAAACTTTCTTCCTTTTATTCAATTTCAAATTCTTTTAACTTCTCCCTTTTGAAACATTCTTTTCATTTTTTCTCTCCCCCTTGACATATGCTCTCCCCTCAACACATGCACCTTTCATTATGCAACTCACTAATGCAACTCTCTCTCACATGCAACACTTATGCAACTCACTTCCCTGTTTATTTTAATTTTTTTAACAAAACAATGCATGCCATGATATGCAAACTAACAAGCATTATAAATTATTCAAAATAAATACACATATCATAGCCGATCACATTCACACTCCAAATTCAATAATTTGCCCCATAGTCAAGTCAAAAATACAAGTTTTGAGTAATACATCTATAAGAAAATCATATATTCATGGACGAAGTATAAAATGCATATGGACAAGTATATCGTATACAAATATAAAATATGCCAATGTGTAAAGATACTAGATTTGAGCACATAAAGCACACCAGACTCACAAATATTTGTCCAAGATTTTTTTCATATATCATCTTTTTTTTTCATATGATACCTCTTTTTAATTTTTTTTCACATGATACATTCTTTCACCTATGTGGCAAGTTTGAGCTTACTTCTTTTTATTGCAGGTATGATAAGGTTGACCTTATTTCCTTTTCTAATTCGCAAGCGACATCACCTAGTCAAGCTCACCTTTTTTAATTTGCCCTGCATTTTTTTACTTTTTAAGGACTCATCATGATCATCTGGTTTTACTAAAATTGGCTCAAAAACAGTACACAATAACACACTAGCCAAATTTTTTACTTTTAAAAAAAATCCATAATAGCAATTTGACTTATCGATAAAAATATAATAACCCCATAGAAATATCACTCTCTACTAGAAATATTAACTTAACATAGACGGCTTTATCATGAACATTTTCATATGAAAGATCACAACCATAAAAATAATACTTATCAAGAATAATAAACAATGCTTGTACTATATGATATGCAACATGATATGTACAATGCAAACCTAAAATTCAAACACTAAGCTGAGATGCAATGAGATGTTTAGGGACGCAAATTTGAAAAGACTTTTTATTGTTCTTTAAAGAATTTTTAGGAACCCAAGCACTATTCGGGAGAGATGAACGTACCGTTGTACTTACCATCTGACGTCCATTATGTGAAGATACAAACCTTACCTTTTGACGATGTTCTAGGGGCCTTCGACAATCAAAATGAGCATTTCTATTTGTGTGCAAATTATCTCCATAATCATGAAACCAATGGTTAGGATGCACAAAACAATTTTTCGCAAATTACGAATTTGCCCATAAATATGTCGTTTCACAACACCTTCTAGTGTTTTTTCTTACATATTTGCCTTTAATTTCAGCACCTAATTCATTGTGATTACATTCCTTGGCAGCTCTTTGGTGAGCTGCATATAGTGGCCTTGCGCATGAGCTTCAATCCTTTGCAAAGCGCATCATTAGCCTTTGTTCCGCTTCTGGATGTGAGCATAATTGGAGCACTTTTGAGTTTGTAGGTGAAAGTAATATAATAATATTACAAATTAATTAGTTCACCTTGTTGCATGCTAGTATCTCACATGGTTATCAATATGTCGTATATACGATGTATATACGTCGTATATACGACAATACGGTGCTGGGAGCCAATACGTCCCACTCGTATAATTGTATAAGGAGGCGAGGAGCTGGGGGAGGAGAGACTACACGTGTCGGGAGGAGGAAGCGCCGCCGCCGCCGTGTCACAGAGGGAGGAAGCGCCGCCGTGCCGCAGAGGGAGGAGGAAGCGCCGTCGCTGCCGCATTGTGGGGAGGGACAGGAGAGGGAGGCGGCGGCGCTGGGAGAGGAAAGGGAGGAGGCGGCACTGGTTGCCGGGAGATGGGAGGCGGTGCGGGGATCTGCAAGAGGAGAGGGAGGCGGCGGCGTTGGAGAGAGGCGGCGGAGAGGGAGGGGGCGGCGCTGGAGAGAGGCAGAAGTGGGCAAGCGGCAGCTGTGGGGAGAGAAGACACGAGGGGTGTGGCTGCTGGGTAAACCCTAGGGTCATGAGATGTGGACGCATGGGATGGGCTGAGATGGGCCGAATCTAGTGTCCAGGCTGCACTGGGCATATTCTTCCTTAGACTGAAGTTATTTCCTATGTTATTATTTCCTTATTTGTGGACTTGTCACTCATATGGACCTATGTCATTTACCTAATATTTCTGAACCTAGTCGTATTATTACGTGCTTAATATGTCGTAATACCTGCTCGTATTATCGTATATACTGTAACAAGGTGGCCCATCGTATCGTTCTCGTATTATGTATTGATAACCTTGGCTACTACTACTGTTGTGGGGATCGCTCGACTTGATTTTCTATTGCATAAAATAAGTGAAGTGTGACTGGTGTGAGGCGTGCAGGCAATTATTTATCTCGGGCTGGACTCTGAGCCACGTGGAGTAGAGTAGAGAGGCAAAGATATTTAAAAAAAATACAAAAACATAAGACGCAAAAAAATGGATCTCATTTAACGCAAATTGGATGTACTACGTGCACGTACAGCTCTGCTTGACTTCCTACGAAAGTACCATTGAATCAAACAAACGTGTGAGACCACCAAAAAAACACGCACGGCAATAGCCGATCATCTGAAGATCTTTCCTGCTAAATCTACCCGGATAATGAAGTTAATTAATCTGCTCCTTGCCATGCATGGGTGTTAACTCGCACCAGGAATAGGATTGCAATAGTACAAGTCAGTATTGCTTTTGTCTGACAATTTTTTACATCACGGCGGTGGTGGCAGAGCCAGTAAACATACCAGGGGAGTCGTAAGTCGTAACGGTAATTTACTGCATTGAAACATTATCAGCCACATCTCCCCTCTGTTCTAGACCCAATGACCGCATTTTCCAAAGTGCCATAATAATTCTGTCAGACATCAGTCGATATACTATCACTGTTTGACGAGAGGATCTTGTTGCAAATAGGAATTTGAGCCCAGTTGATGTTTCAAAAAATTAACAAGCATATAAACAAGCTACTGGTAAGAGGTCTATTAATAGTTGTGATAAAAAATAATTTATTATTAGTTCGCATACAGTATATGTGTGCTCCATGAAAGTGCCTAGGATGATCTGATATCAATTATTCAACCGTGTAGATTTTATTTCTAGTTTCGGCTCCCATCGCATTCCTTTAAAATCTATGTGATGATACCACAAAGAATGTCATATCTAGAAACTTCTGAAAGGAATCTACAACCATGAAGTCTTCATCAAAAAATCAAGAATAGCACCTGGCACGTATCTCTGGTCAGATCAAATCTACCACCCACTTTATTTTCAAATGAAAATTTTGAACGAAACAGTTTCAAATCTAGTTCTCAAAAAATATGCTCCAAACTTCTGTTCTCTGAGGCTTTGTTTCTTTTATATAGGATGACATCAACAAGATGAAGAATAAGTGAAGCATTCTACCAGAATAAGTGAACCATTTCAATCAATATGACCAGAAAATTAACGACCTTTACACACAAGGGGTCATGATATTAGGGGTTGTTTGGCTGTCAAACCATGCCTAAGCAGCAAGCAACACCAATTATACTTTAATAGTCTAAAAAATATATACTCTACACTACAGAATGAAAAAACTCTAGAATTTCTTTTTTATTTTCTCAAGTCAGTCATGCAGCCTCGCTGTACATTGACTTGAAGGTATTCTGTCAGAGTTTCAGGAGCCCAGGGCGCCGAATTGCCGAAAAACATCATGATAATCACTATTTACAAGCACTTCATCTAGTGGCGGAATGTAATGATTAATAAATAAGCTTTTTGACCTGTAATTCTCTAGATTAAAATCTTTTTACTATTTAGGGTTCAATATCTCATTGGAGTTCAGCAGATCAGAATAAGATTTTAAAAAAGGAAAAAGGAAAAGTACCTGTGAGCATCACTGAATGAAACAAAAGTTTGGAAATGGAATTTCAGTCGACCTTGAGGATCCAGTGTTTT
>SPJY01007168.1:1425461-1472028 GCA_005191435.1 Raddia distichophylla | reverse complement strand
TACTTTTCTTTTCCCGGACAGAAAACATCCTGACAAGTAAATTGTTTTAGTTATATAACCAAACTTTTAACATATTTGCTGAAACAAGTTTACCTTCCCAAGCTCATCAAATCCATCTAGCTGATTAAGCAGCTCCATCAGTGTCCGCTGAATCTCACGATCAGCACTGGTTCCTTCACTGAATCTCCGCCCACCAATGGCATCGATTTCATCCATGAAGATAATGCATGGCTAAGTAAAAAAATAATTTGAAACCACATTTAGTACATTTAATCAGTGGCGGAGCTAAATGGTATGGTACAAGTTAAATGATGAAGGAAATGCATTGCCAGTGTCAGCAAATCAAATGTTGAGGCATTGGTTTTCAGTGAGTTCTTATCGTGCCAAACTGATAATAAAATCTATGGTTTAAAATGTGATTAAATGAGCAATATCTTCCATAGTGTGTGTGGATAAGAACATCTGCTATGAATAAGTGCCAGAACATCTGTGCCCGCAAGTAACATTAGATACATAGCTTTATTCAGAATATAGCATTTTCAGTGCGCAGCTGGTAGTGCCTTTCACATAAAGGGTTGTCACTTTACGCCAATCAGATTTGAAGTGGAAAAAAATAAAATGGGCCAAAGGAAGACTTACTTGGTGATCCCTTGCATAGCCAAACATTTCTCTAATCAAACGAGCACTTTCTCCAATGTACTTGTCAATTATAGCACTTGAAACAATCTGTGTTAACCAATATATGAATACAAAGTAATGCATTCATGTTAAGAAAAGCAAGCTATTTTTCATTAAGTGACAATACACACCTTCAGAAAGTTGGCATCAATATTACTGGCAATAGCCCTTGCCAATAGTGTCTTTCCAGTTCCTGGTGGGCCGTACAGTAGAACACCCTGCAATGAGTAAAACAAACATATATCGACTTTCAAGGTCACAAATTCACAATAATATTAAGCACATAATAATACGACTAGGTCCAGAAATATTAGGTAAATAACATAGGCCCCAAGCCAAAGTTCTAACAAAAGTCCAGCCCTATGTCTGAGGAAGAATAGGCCTAGTGCAGCCTGGACAGTAGATTCGGCCCATCTTGGCCCATCCCATGCATCCACATCTCATGACCTAGGGTTTACCCAGCTTCCGCCTCTCTCCTCCAGCTACAGTGCTACACCCCTCGTGTCTCTCCCCATAGCCGCCGCTTGCGCCTCTCTCCTCCAGCGCCGCCTCCTCCCTTTCCTCTCCCAGCGCCGCCTCCCATCTCCCGGCAACCAGCGCCGCCTCCTCCCTTTCCTCTCCTAGCGCCGCCTCCCATCTCCCGGCAACCAGCGCCGCCTCCCTTTCCTCTCCCAGCGCCGGCGGCACGGCGCTTCCTCCTCTGCGGCGTGGCGGCGGCGGTGCTTCCTCCTCCGCGGCAAGGCGGCGGCGGTGCTTTCTCCTCTGCGGCACGACGGCGGCGGTGCTTCCTCCTCCGCGGCACAACGGCGGCGGTGCTTTCTCCTCCGCGGCATGGCGGCGGCGGTGCTTCCTCCTCCCCACACGTGCAATCTCTCCTCCCCCGGCTCCTCCTCGCCTCCTTGTGCAATACGAGTGGGACATATTGGCTCCCAGCACAGTATTGTCGTATATACGACGTATATACGTCGCATATACGACATATTGATAACCATGGAGTGTAGTCATGTCAAGTACAACACGAGTCCCATAAGTTAATTTCTCCTTGTCCACTTTACTCCGGCAACCAACAACGTATCTCGGACCACTGCTAGCCTTAACAATAACTTCAAGAAGTAGGTGTTTCAGTTGTTTAGTTTTGAAGTTCTGCACATATATAAAAATAAAATTGCAAGTGATAACTTCATACCGAAATGAAAACGAAATGATTGAGTAGGTGACTATAGCATAGTATTTTTTTTTTGTTACCAACAGAAATAAAAAAAAAGGAAATGTTGGTGCTGTAGCACTGGAAGATCAAGAGTTCAGCAAAATATCATCAAACGGTTTTGGTAAAACTTAATGCCATCCAAAGTTCTCTCTGTTCTCCATTTTATAATTACCATTCACTTGAGGTGTCCTACCATTAATTGCACTGGATTGGCCCCTCCAATCCTTTCCTTCCCCGTCACCTCCTTCAGCACCGAAAGCCGGCCTCAAATGTAAGATGGTGGTGGAAGGAGTGAACAACAGCAATGAAAACCCTCTCCGCCTCCCTCTGGTTGCACCCCACCCACAAAAGACGATCATCATCCTTCCTTTCAAGTGTAAGGATATTGTGCCTAGGAAATGATTGTACACACAAGCGAGCTGAGGAGGCTAGGGCAAGAAGATAATGTCAAGTGGATTGTCTTCTCCAAAACTAGCACCTGAGCATCATCACATGTGTGGTCGCAAAGCGCCGAGATCGAACAGGCGGTGACATCAATCAAATGATCTGGGCATGACAAACTCAAAGCTACGAGATCTGCTGGCCTGGGTTTGAGGCAGTGAGAATGTCACAATCTGGGAGGAAGACAATGGCACTCAGCTAGCACGTGAAGATCATTGGAATCAGGTTTTATGAACATCATCGGTATATGAACTATAGAGTAAGGTGCTGGTGAGAGAGTATTGAGGAGTGTTGTGCAGAGAGGAGGTATTTGTAGATTTGGCAAGTTGATTTTCAATTTTAAAAAACAGGAAAGAAAATAGTACTAAAGAAAATGGATGGAATGGTAAATAAAGTAAGAGCTCCAGTGGTATATACCTAAAGCTGTGACCTTTTGGTCGTACTAAGTTTTTTTTCAAAAAAAAAGAAAAGGACTGGCATCTTTCATAGCAGGGCCAATTGCCCGATTCAAAATATCTGGTTGGGAACACAGTTCAAAACATAAAGGGAAGACAGTTCAAATCACAAAAGGAAGGCTCTTTACTTACAGCGTTCATTGTCAAGAGGGCGGAGAACCTCTCCTATAATCTGACCAACACTTTGCAGAGATTTCAAGTCATCTTCAGTCTTTGTAAAGTCCCTCTTAGCATTTTTTAGGTTTTCCCTCACTGCATGCAGATGAAATATGCATCAAAACAAAACCAAGATAATCAAAATAAAACAAAAACCATGTATTTTGGAAAGATCATTTAGGGGGTCCCTTAAGGCACAGGCCACTGTTGCGCTGTGGCTGGCAGTTTTTAACAGTGTCAAATTTTGCACAGCAAAGATAATACATCTTGTTCATGTTCAAAAGAATCAGGATTGATTTGGGGTCCGTATACATCAAATTGACTAAAAATGTTTCCTAAAAAAATGCAGAGAAACACCATTATAGAAAATTTTCACTCTCAAAATAGTAGCTTGATAACTTGATCATAGAGGCTCCCTATACATGCAATTCTAGTTCCAACAGGACTAACAGAGAAGAAACAAAGATTGCTATGTGAACAAATAAGCTGCTATGATAGAAACCAAACAAACGCACACTATGAAAAAGAGCTAGTGTCATATTTGTTACAACAAATAATAAACTGGCAACCAACCCTTCGTCATTAGTCTACCATCTACCAAGAGAATAAGTATGAAACGATACAAAACCTGCCATATCCCAGGTCTAAATAATCAGCGCAACATCTAGTGAGGTTGAGGCCTGATATTAGAAGAAATTGTACAATGCAACTGTATGGTGTAGTTGCCCTCAGTTTGCCGGGACCTACAACATATCTGAACTTGCAATACTACTTGAATCTCCCCCCCCCCTTTTGGACCTCCTCCACCACCACCACCAACAGTCAAACACCAAAAGAACCACTACGATTTACCTGTAGCTTACTTGCAAGATCACGAAACTAATGACCAAAGCTATTAGTACTTGAGGATCACCAAGTATTTTTCATCCCAACCAGGTGCATAACAGTAGAGTTTCCAAAATCAAATTTTTTTTCACTCACAGAAAACTTCACTGTTGACCAAAGCAAAAACCCTAGGTCACATCGCGCGTGCAGTACTTCAGATCCACATCAAGCAATCAGCGCCCAAACCACCAGATTCGAACCAAATCTACTGAATCAAGAGGGAAACCCAAGAGCCGCCGCCCCGGGCGCCAATCTAGCCGGTCGCAAAAGAGTTAAATCCACCAAACAAAGCCTCTAATTCCACCAAGCACCAAGCACCGCGGGTAGCGAATCTACACGGAACCCTACCCCATCCACCGCGAAGACGAGATTCTGCGCCCGTGCAGCCGCACAGCGCCCAAAGGTAGCGAGGGGAACCCATCGCCCCCAATCGGAGTGATGCTCGAATCGAGTGACGAGTGGGGGAAGTGAGCGGGCGCCTTACCGGTGCCGACGCGCGACTCGAGCTCCCTGCAGTTGAGCAGCTTCTTGCGATAATCCGCCACGGCGGCGCGGCGGCGTGCGGCGGCGGCGTCCTCCCCCTCGGCCATCTCCTGCGATCTCTCTCTCTCTCTCTCTCTCTCTCTCTCTTCTCTCTTCTCTCTCTCAACTTTGCTTCCGTCGCAAGAACGGAATAAGTTAGCTCCTCGCCTCCTCGGTTGCGTAATATACCCAGTGGATTGCAGCTTTCTATGAACTGAAAACGTAAACTAAGCCTACTTCGTAAAGCGCTGAAAGGCGTAACTATAAATCTCCGTAATACCACAGCGTAGGCGTAATTCCAGGAGGAGGGCATAATTTGATGTGAAGGCAATGACAGTGATGTGGGAAGATTCTAGGAATAATAAAAGTGATTCCAAGAATAACAAAGCCGGCACAATTCCTTATGTTTGTTGCGATAATGACACGTTCCGATATAATTACTGTTTTCTTGCACGGAATAATTGTCTTGAGTTCGGCCTTGTTCCTATAAAAAAAATTATTTAAGAAAAAACTAACCCCTCAAAGTGATCCGCAAAGAACAAGAAAATAATTTTAGAAATAATAAAAAAATTTCAAACTTATCACTTATAAAAAAAATCAATATTAAAACACCTGACTTTTATTCACAATAAGCACCATGTCTATGTGCTAGAGTAATCATGCATTTGAAGGTTTTTATGGTTTATATTTAGAGTGGGTCTTTTCTTCGGATTAATTACTTATATTATTTAGCGTATTTTAACATTTTATTTCGAGATCTCATGTTTGACTATGACATACCTATGCTGCATATATGTGTGAACACATTGATTAGGAGATGAAAATCCTTTCTCTTTCGCTTATCCTAACATTATTTGAAAATCTTAATCTTTTGACTAGGACATGCATGTGTTGTGTTGCATTTGCATGTAGATGTGAACACAATGACTATGAAACAAAAAGTAGTTAAGTAAATAAACCGAAGAGAAACAAGATTAGATTCAGACTAATATGCATGGGTATGGACAGAGTTATATTGGGCATGTTTGGTTCATAGCCGTCACTGGCCATGCCAATATTTTGGCGTGGCATCTCTTTTGGCTAGAGTTTGGTTTGCTAACAAGAAAAACTGACCATGCCAAATATTTTCAACGCAGCTCGACGACAAGTCGCGGACGGCCGAATTGGCCGCCGATGCCTTTGCGCCAACAGCGTGGCCCCAATGGCAGAGAGCAGCAACTAGTTAGCAGCAATTAGTAGATGTACGATTAATTTTGTTTTCTCATTTTTGTATATATTTCAAACAGTGTCCAAATTTCATGAAATAAATTTTATAATTTATATAAAATCATAATCAACCCATTTTTATAATTTTTATATTTTTACAAATTTACAATTTTTAAAATACCTTTTATATTTCAAACGGTATCCAAATTGCATCAAACAAATTTTATAGTTCATATAAAATCATAATCGATCTGTTTTTATATTTTTTAAAAAAATTAATAATTTTTTATTTCAAACGGTGTATAAATTGCATGAAACAAATTTTATAGTTCATATAAATCATAATCAAACCATTTTCTATAGTTGAATAATACTAATTGGCACATTTCATTAGCAACAAACCAAACAACTACCAATTCTCTTATTAGATTTGGCATGTTTTGTTGGATACAAGCCAAATGACCAAAATTTGCCAACAAATTGGTCATACCCTAGAATGGCATGACCAATTTAATTGGCATGGACATCCAAGGCCACGAACCAAACTGCCCCATTGATTCAAAATTGCCATTACAGAGCATTTTCGGCATATACAAGCTAAAAATACGTTTAAAATATGATCCAATGGGTGAGGCCCACATGCCATTCTTCCATCCCCTCCCCATCTCACCCAACTCCGGTAGCCATCCTCCGGCCCCGCTCTAGCGACCACCCTATAGGGCGACGCAACGAGCTTCCTTGGCGACGGAGCACAGCGGTGATGCTGTCAGCGGCAACAACTAACACGTGCAAGCTACTCCCGATAGGGGATGAAGCACGAGCAATGGTGGTGCGGGTGCGAGTTCGTGATGAGGGCCACATGGCGCAGGATCGAGGACGAGAGCAAGGGCTGGTGGATCTCCACTGCGAGCTTCATGCTGCCGCCATGGGAGTCGCCGACGAGAGCACTGCCTCCTTCTCCGCCACCGTGCAAGAGCACTTCATCTGCCAAGACATGTAAGGAGTTGGTCGAAGTGAGGAGAGAGATAGCGGGAGCGAGGAGAGAGATGGAGAGTTGGGAGAAAAAAAAGAAAAAAGTAGGAAAGAAATAAGGTGACTGTATGGCATACAGGTGTCACTTGTCAGAGTGTATTTTGGTTCGCCTTTGGTGCTCGTATATGCAGAAAAAGCTCCATAATGACATGAACGAAACGATCTGTTAAAAACAATGACATCTATAATATTTTAGACTTTTTAAATAGCATTTCATTTGTCACTTAATAACGACATGTACGAAAAAAATATATGCATCATTCATTTCATCTCATCGTAATTTAACTTTATCTTTTTATATATAAAGTTAAAGATAAGATAAGCTAACATAAAACAAAAAGAATGGGAACATAACTCGTGCAATCAAGCTTACAGTAACTATCAAAAGTTGTAATAGATTTTGAAAAAACTTGTAGATGTGCTTCATTGTTTACTCTACCTATGTAAAAAAGTTTTAAAGTAAAATTCATTATATATTAAGAGTCATAAAAAATTTAAAAACCTAACAGCTTCAACGAGTTCAAAATTGAATATAGAATAAATTTGAACTTAAATTTTATGCAAAGGTAGAGTAAGTTGAAGAGTACATATTAAAAAAATTAAATTTTTTTTACAATTTTTAATAGTTCGGTTGCACCGTAAGTTTAATTGAATAGGATATGTTTTCCTTAGTAGTAATAGGTTTTTAATTGTTTTTATTTTAGTTACTCCATTTAGTCACGGGATTTCCGCGTTTTTTTCCTTTCCAAAAAGACGAGTTAAATAGTGTGACGTACGCTTCCTCCATCTGCGCCGAGCAAGCTGCAATCCCATTCCCATTCCATAGATGCGCACACCGTCAGTGAGACGGCTGCACGAGCAGCCATAACACGAGTGGCCGTGGAAGCAAAGGCGCCGCCCACCCACAGCCACAGGAGCGAAGCACCACCAAAGAGAAGACACCACAGGCCGTCTCGATGACCCCGAGGTGAGACCTCCAGGCTGCGCAGCTCCCCTTCCGGCAGGGCGCCCTCTTATTCGGAATCTGTCCCGCCGGCTTCGTTGCCCCGGTTCGCCTGCCGCAGCAATGGCGGCGGCCCCCGACGACGCCGTCAAGCAGCTCGGCCTCCTCATGGAGCAAGGTGGGTGCGAGCTTTCCTTCTTTCTTTATACCGAACCTTTTCTCGCGGTTGTCGCGGCGGCGATCTAACGTGCTCTTCGTGGTCTGGATCTTTGCAGTGGAGGCGCCGCTGAAGAGGTCGTTTCAGGTACGGATCTGGTGGTGCCCTGTGGGTTTAGCGGCAAAGCTTGAATCTTTGGTGATGTTTTTTGTGCATCATCAGCCCCCTGTGGTTGGATCATAGTGTAGCTTACCTAAGTTCGGCGCCCTGCTGATTTCCTGTGATTAAGCGCGGGGTAGTGAGGTAGTCAATGTCTTTTTAGTGCTTGCTTGCTTTGAAATGAGGATCTGCTAAATCTTTAGTTCAAATTGGAAGGTTTGAGCTGATGTATGAACTAATCTTGGTTGATGGCACATGCTAGAGGTATGATCATTTAGTCTTAAGCTGATATGCTAGTGGGTGACTTTGGAGAGTAGTGCTTGATCCGTGGATAGTGTAGGTAAGATCGATACATTGCCAATGGGTTGGTGAGGGAATGCTGGTGGTTGATTTGTCCAGTAGAGTAGTAGTGTGGTGGCTTTGCATGTTGGTAGCGTAGTAATGTGGTGGCTTTGCATGTTTGGCGAAGTACGTTGTAGTTGCATGGGTTGACAGTTGTGGCCTTGTGGGGAACATGAATCATGCTGTCCTCCACAGGTATAGACTCGTGGGTGTGGCATTATGCTGTTCTCAGATCCACTAAGCGAGCTAATATATTTTGGACGTATTCGGCATTCAGTGTGGCATCCAATTAGGTATGGGGTAACCTATTGGTAGGTACTTTTCAAGCGCTACACGTGTGACTGAGATCGAAGGCACATGCTTAAGCTGACAGCACGTTGCCTGACAGTTCATGAGATATTCTCTAAAAGTTAAAGAGGGAACATTTGACATGTGTGCTGCATCCTGAAGTTGAGAGATACTGACTTATTCTGAAGCAGAATCTATTGGTTAGTGGATTGAGAATTCAGACAGGAACACTGCATTAGAATCTGGAAGTGCAGCATCAGTTCCTTTTGTTGATGTGGCCAGGGTCGAGAAAACCAAGGGATGTGATTGGGTAAAATGAAGCTGGAATTGTTCCAACTTCAGCTAAATTATAAACCCCCTCCCCACGCAGAGAGCAGAGAGTGAGAAATTTGTTACTTTGAATGGCACTGCAATTATCATGGCTACAATTAGTAACCAGAAAAACAATGTAGATATTACTCTTTTTTCCCCTACAAAGCGATGTAGGCTTATCAAGGGCCAAGGGTTAATAATTTTAAGTGCTCAAATAAATGAACCTCCTATTATGCTCCTTTTCTAGTGTCCTCTTTAGCTACAGCCTACAGCTACAGATAAAGAAAAGAGCTATCATTAGTGGGCATAAATGGCCACTCAGATTGGAAAGTCTAATTTCGACTTTAGAGAAGAGAATGCTTGATACAATGTTTCTCATTGGAGATTCCCATCATAAATGACTGCCTGATGTGATGTGAACATACCCAAGCAAATAACATAAATGCTGAAAGAATTTATTTTTTGGGTGCGAATTTTCCAACACGCTGAGGAAATTTTACGGAGGTTTGAGTCTGCAAGCTGTTTCTGATCTGTGTTTTTTTGAGGTTTCACACACTCAGTTTCATTTGATAGAATCCAGCAACACTACAGAGATCCACCTGTGGCATAGCATAATCAATACCATAACCAGCAGATTCTGCATTTCTGCTATGTATAATCTTCCCCTGAATGGCTGTATCCATATTCTGTACCTGCATGCTTGTCCATAGAAATGTAAACATAATTGTTTATCTTTTTAAAACAATTTTTTGTTTGGTAATCTTGAATTTGTTTGCTGTATTTGATGCATTGTAGTTTTTTTGACTATTCATCTTATCTGTGGCATGTTAAATGGAAATCGTTCCTAATTCAAAGAGAATTTCTAAATAGCTCTCTCTCTATCTCTCTCTCTCTCTCTCTCTCTCTCTCTCTCTCTCTCTCAGAATGTGCATCAGGGCTATCCTAAGGAAACACTACTGCGTTTCCTTAAGGCCAGAGAGTGGAATGTATCTAAGGCTCATATAATGGTAATATTTCTTGTTATATTGCTTCGTGCTGAAAAGAGCACTATGTAAGTTATGGTTGCATAATTTGTCACAAATATATTTTTTCCTGTAGCTTGTAGATTCTTTGAATTGGAGGATTCAAAATGAAATTGATAGTGTATTAGAGGTGAGTAATCCTTCTATGCTCAGGTGCTTGCTATGCTTATCTTACATATTCTCCTAATTACTGATCACTATCTAAATTGGCCATATGCAGAGACCTATAGTCCCAGTAGAGTTATACAGATCGATACGTGATTCACAACTTGTTGGACTATCAGGATACACAAAGGAGGTATAGCTATCTACTTCCAATCTAAAATATTTGCTGTCTTATTACCCCTGCATGAATTAATTGTGATACAGCAACATGTCTCCTTGTGTTTGTGTGTGTGTGTGTAAGAAAATAGGCACAACCATTTTGTTATCAGTGTTCTAAGAACAACTTATGCTTGCACTTAATTGATTTCTAGGTTCAGATCTATTGGCTAATCAAAGGATTTTGATTGATACGAGAGAAGGTAAATATACTGAATAAACATATAGCGGTATTGAAGAGTGGGCATCACTGATCCCGGTGGTGTTAAACCCAATGGTGCGGAGGGACTCTATAGTGTATACTGTCAAGATATGCAAGCTTTAGGCATTGTAAAGTTCAAAGTGCAGTTTGGTGTCTTACAGTATGTCTCGTTTGACAGTATGATTATTGCCGTTCACTTAAGAGGCTTTCAAATTTGTGGGAATTTAGACAATGGTCCTCACTTATGGTGCCTTTGAGTTTACCCATTTAATGTCTTTCCTGCAGTGCAACCACAAACAATGTCCTTTCCTCTAATGCAGCATCAAAGAGCTTTTGGTTGGCCCATTCATATAATGGGTCTGTAACATTGCATTATAGACTATACCATTTCTTGCCATGCACTAATTTTCAGCATCTTAATGCCAAAAACCATAGATAGGAAGGTTGTTATTTTAGTTGCTAATTAAATATAATCTAGACAGATTTCCAGTTTTATCATAATAATTTAAATATTTGTCTACTTTTTTTTTTCTTCCGTTGCAGGGTCTCCCAGTTTTTGCCATTGGTGTTGGACAGAGCACATATGACAAAGCTTCGGTAAATTTATCAGATGCTTATTAGTTGTCGAGTAGGCTATAGTGAAAACCATGAAGCTGGTTGCTTTCACCTTCTGATGTAAACAGATATTTTTGTGAGATTCATGGAACTAGTATTGATATTATATTGTCATCAATTAATCACCTAATATTTATCACAATTCACATGTGACCAACTTCCAAATTATGCCATTGTTCTTTTCTCCTAACTTTGTGCACTTAGAGTTGCTTCCTTTCCAGGTCCACTACTATGTGCAATCTCATATTCAGATAAATGAATACCGTGATCGTGTAATTTTCGTAAGTATCAAAGGGAATTCTCCAATCTTAATAGATTATTTTCATTAACATATTTTTTCTTGTGCATATTTTTATCACGTTTAGCCCATGTTGTCGAAAAAGTTTCGAAGGCCTGTTACCAGCTGTATAAAAGTTCTGGACATGACTGGTTTAAAGCTGTCAGCACTGAGCCAAATAAAGGTATATCCTATATGGTTTTCTCTCAAAATTGTTCCTTTTTCAAGCAAGTATAAGTGTATAACAGTATCTTTGCATTGTACATGTACAGACGTTTGAAATGTTAAATGTGACTGGATTAGGTGTTTTTAACTAGTAAATAGTAACTAAAGTGAAGGATAGGTACCACACCCCTTGCATTCTTGGAGTAACAACCTAACGCTTGAATGTTGATCTCTCCACTGTCCAGCTCAGCTCTGTATTCCATTCAAGAAAGCAAAGAGAATGTTTTTAACACTGAAGTTCAGTGACTAATCCGTTACTTGTTCCATATTTTTTTCTAATAAAGTTGTATAGTGTGCTCACTATTTGTGTTTTTTCCCAGGAGATTGTTTGTGTTGCTTTTGGTATGAGAGTATGACATGTTTTCTTGTTAATAATGGGTTACAGATGTTGACTTCAATATCGACCGTTGATGATATGAACTACCCTGAAAAGTCAGAGACTTATTATGTAGTTAATGTTCCATATATATTCTCTGCTTGTTGGAAGGTACTACATTTCACCATGAAAGTTAAGGCCTAAGTTTGTATTAGTAAATCATGTAGTGGCTATTGACAGACATTTTATTTGACCATGTGGCTAGGTTGTGAAGCCCCTATTGCAGGAGAGGACAAAAAAGAAGGTCCAAGTTTTGCATGGTTGTGGGAGAGATGAACTTCTGAAGGTAAAATTATTGGCTATTATTTTCTATCTTCTTAGCGTTCATGCCGCGCATGGAGTGGTGCAGAACAAAAGGAAAGATGTGTTGAGCTTCTATTTTCTTATATACTTAAAGTATGGTGGATTGTTTGATTGCTTGACTTTGTGCAGATTATGGACTATTCATCTCTCCCTCATTTCTGCCGACGGGAGGGATCTGGCTCATCGAAACATTTGTCTAGTGATGTTGATGATTGCTTCTCCCTTGACCATCCTTTCCACAAAGAGCTTTATGGCCACATCCATGAGCAAGCATCACACAGGGAGCTCATCAAGATGGGATCATTACATGTCAGCATTCCTGAGCCTGACCCAGACGACGCAAAAATTGTTGAGGTCATCCAAGCTGAGTTCCAAAAGATTGGCGAGCAGAATGGATCCACCAACGGTCTCTGACTTCTGATGAAGCTCATGGTAGTTGTACGGTGGCCATGTTTGTAATTTGGTTGACAATCCCCCAGTTGATTGGGGGATTATAGTTGCAAGGTCTTGCATTTCCAGATTCAAACAGTCATGCAAGGTTGTGAGGTAATAGTTGGAGAGATGAACAGCTCGGTATATATTAGATGGACATAGAGTCATAAACACCTTTTGCCTTTCAGGTGGTATAACCCTATATATGGTGTGCTCTTGTAAGGAAATCCATGGATGCAAAGCTGTTACAAGGTTCAGCACAGTTTTGCACAAGGATGTCGAATAATTTTCTGGAGGAGCATCTTATGAGATGTGAATGATCACTTATATATGCAGTTACAACAAAATTTAGTAGAGCAGGGTGGAACCGGGACCTATCAAGAAGCAGACGCAAGAGCTCATGGGCTCATGGCTCATGCAAGGAGAGCCTGGCAGGTGCAGCAATGCCTGCCTTGGGAGCTCTCACCCGCCTCCTTGCTCTCCAGGTACTTGCCGGCGAGCATGTCGAAGAGCAGCCCAGCGCCGGCGCCGACGGCCAGGTCGATGGTGTAGTGCCCCCTCGACGCCAGCAGCCTGATCGCCTGCAGCAGGTTGAGCGCGTCGTAGAGCCAGGCCAGCCTGCGCCGCCCGGTGCGCCGCATGTCCACGGACGCGATCACCGCTCCCGCGACGTGCCCGGAGAAGAAGAGGAAGAAGGAGACGTTGCCGACGGGGAAGTCCATGCCGGAGCCGAGGAAACCCTGCCACGCCGCATGCATGCAGCGGCAATGAACCTCGTCACTCCGCTCTGCCTACACAGCATCGGATGGGTGGGTCGTCGTCGTGTACCTCGGGCAACGGCAGCTGCGTCGAGCAGCCGAGCACACCGCGGCAGGTGAACACCATCAGCGCGGCGATGGCGGCGCGCGGCCGCCCGTCGAGGAGGGTCGCCCACAGGATGTACGCGGCCTGCATCGCGACGAACACCTGCAGGAGACGCGGCGCCGGCGCTGGACTTAAAAATGCAATCTTGGCGAGATCGATCTCATGGGGAACCGAGGGGCGCTCGCCGCCGTCGCCGTCGTGGTTACGACGTTACCGTGTTGATCGCGGCGAGGGTCGAGTTGAGCGCGGGGCGGGCAGCGAGCGCGGCGTGCAGGGGCGCGGTGGCCGCGAACCCGAGGTCCAGCGGCGGCGCGCCGGGCGGGACCATGGGGATGGTGTACTCCACCCCCATGAACGCCAGCATCCCGCATCCGAGCGCCGCGGGTGCCGGGTGCCGCCTCAGCATCCCGGCCGCCGCCGCCGCCGACGACGACGACCACTCCATCCGCCGCCAGCGCCACCTCGAGCCCATGGAGCCGCCGCCGCTGGCAATGCCATTGCGGCGGTGGTGGTGGCGGTGGCGCGACGCCTGGGTTTTGTTGGCCGCTGGGCCCCGCGCGCTCGGGTTCGAGTGGCCGTTGGCGGCCGCGGCGGCGCTGGGCGCGGTGGAGCAGGTGTTGGGTGGCATGAGCGCGTCGTCGGCTGGCTTCGTGGCTGCTTTGGCGGGCGCGCGGGGGACGTAAGAGATGGCTCTCTTGGGATCGATCTTCTGTGTCTTTGCGCGTGAGAGCTAGCATGCGGCCGTGTGCTCTAGTACTTCCTTCGTTCCTGCACAGACAACTGTTATTTTGATGATTTTTCTAAATTGATTTACGTGACGTGGATGCCACATTGGCTGCCACGTCATAACTTAACTAGACACGCAAGCGTTTAACGGCCACATCTGCGTCACGTCATCACTTAACGAATGCCCTAACGGTTTTGGGGCAAGCGTGCAAACTGAGACAAGTTTAGGGGCCCTAAAAAGTAAAACTGAAGTTCAGGGGGCCAAGTGAGATCGGCTGCAAGTTCAGGGGGGAACAGCGTAATTTTCTCTTTTAAAAATATATGCACGTCATATACTATTTCAGAATAGAGGTAGTATGATTTAGCATGCACCTAGATCACGCTAGCATTGCACTCTAAGAACAGTCGGACAGAGAGATGCAGGTATAGGAAAAGATTCCGTGTATGAGACAACCGATCGTGGTGGCAATGTTAATCCCCACCACCGTCGACTACCAGAAGGTAGGCAACAGCATTGCTTAATCACTCGTTCACTCATGATGCATGATTTGTGAATTAACTAAGTGAGGCGATAGTGGGCAGAGATACATACAAACGCATTTACAAGATTTTCCGAGGCATGCCATCTTTTCCAAAAAAATCTTTATAACTTTTGAAGAAAAAGTAATAGGATCCTCACCCTCTTACTCCTCTCTTCCTCTTTCTTCTCCTCCTACCTCAGCCGAGCCTGCTCCTCCTCAGCGATGCGGTCGCTAGCGACCACTGCGGCCACAGCATGCGACCACGCTGGCGCCCTCGCCGCGCCGCGCTGCGCCGAGCCGAGCGGCCACGACCGTCTGAGAGGAGCCAGTTCGGACGGGGTGGGTAAGGAGAGAGGAAGAGAGGAGAAAAAATAAAATGGATCCGATTCCTTTGATTGAAAGTTGTAGGGTATTTTTACAAAAATACACGTGTTCTACGTACAAAATGTCAATTGTGTGGCGTCATAAATGGTTCTTTTTATTTTGGTTTCTTCTGATCCGTTTTTCCAAAACCATTTCTCAAAGCTCCAAAGACGGGTCAAATCAAGAGAAAAAGGTGGAAACATCAATACATGGTCTCCCACCTCTTCGTTCAGCCACATGTCCTAAGCTTAATTTCTAGCTCCCTCGTTCTTTCTTTTGAGGACCGAGCTATGGCTTGGTGGTTGAGCTTGTGGTTTGTGTTGCCAACCTGCCCACATTCAAAGTCCTAAGGTGGGACTGAGCAGGGTGTCTCACCAGGGAGATCTAAAAGAAAGCCAAGAAGAGTGAGCTAGGCCAACATAAGAGGTGAGAGCCGATGAAGATCAAAGAAGAAAAAAATAAAGCCAAGCCAAGAGGTGAGCCGAATCCAGGTGGGTTTAGAGACAAAGAAGAAAAGAAAAAGGGCAATGTAGGTGGAAGAAGAAGAAAGCCAAATAAGACAAAGAAGAAGAAACAAGCCAAGGTGTGTGGAAGAAGAAAACAAGTCATGAGGTGAGAGAAAGTAAGAAAATAAAGAGGAGGAGGAAGAAACAAACCAAGTCAAAGAAGGTAAAGAAGAAGAAGAGCACAAGTCAAGATCGGTGGAAAAGAAGAAAACAAGCCAAGGTCCCAAATCAAGAGGTGAGCCGAGCCAAGATCCCAAGTCATGAGATGAGCCAAGCCAAGATCCGTTGAAGAAAAAGAAAAAAGAAGTCAAGGTCCAAGCAAAGCTAGGTGAGGGAAAGCCACATGGGTAGAGCGAAAGAAGAAGAAGAAACAAGAGATCCAGCCAAGCCATAAGGATGTATTAAGAGATGGAGTGAGTAGGTGTCTTTGTCAAACAGACTGTAAGAAAATATACTACTCATGTATAATTTTATGGGACTGACTAGAACGCAGGCGCCTGCGTTTTGCGTTTCTTGCAGGCTATCCTTTTTTCAGTACGATTGTATAGAAATTTAACCGTACATAAGTACTGAAAAAACAGTATAAAAAAGTGAAAAAAAAAACTCTGTAAGATACCAATCAAGCAAATTAGAGAGGTAGAGAAGAGTATGTCGATGGGCCGTCGGAGCAGGCGACGACGGCGGCCTCGAGCAGGGAGGCCCGGCGTTCGCGAGCACTTAGCCGTGCACGGCGCCGCGTTTGCCGAGGAAGAGAAGGGACGCTAGCAGCGACGTCGGCGGCGCAGCAGCTGGCAACGTCGGCGGCGGTGAGCAGCGTCCTCGGCGGGCGGCGGTCTCGCGCAGGCGCCCGCGGGAGAGCAAAAGCGTAATTTTATTACATGAAATTAAAATTAGGGTGTGTCCCATTCCAAAAAAAAGACCAATACGTGGGCAGATATATTTAGTGCGCTGGCTGCTTTAGAACCCATATAACCCATTTCGGTAATTAACATTTTTCGAGATATTCCGCTGCTCGGATGAATTTATGTTCTACATGAAAGTTGTAGATAATTTCGAGACGCATCTTTTTCGTATAGACAACCTTTTCATTTGAGTAACATATAAATTTATAAAAAATCATTTATCTCTCTGTTTTGACGGCGTGCCGTGCTCGGGCCGGCCCGGCCCGATTGCGGCCCGTTGGGCTTTTGGGCTGTGCCGTGCCTGGTTTTTTGGTTTTTGGCAGTCCGTGCCAGCCCGGCGTAGCCCGAAGTGTTGACCGGGCCGTGCCGGCCCGATGCATGGCGGCCCGAGGCACGACGGGTCCATGCCGTGCCGGCCCGGCACGGCCCAATTCCCAGGACTATAAGGATGTATTAAGAGATGGAGTGAGTAGGTGTCTTTGTTAAACAGACCGTAAGAAAATATAATAGTCGTGTATAATTTTATTACATGAAATTAAAAATAGGGTGTGTCCCATTACCAAAAAAAAAAAGACCAATACGTGCGCAGATATAGCTAAAAAATGGAACTGCGTCGGCCATAAATGTTTATTTTCTTTTGGTTTATCACAATCCATTTGTCCAAGCCATCTCTCAAATCAAAGTTCTGATTTCTGGAAACTCAGCAAATTTTAGCTGTAGTTCTTCGAAACAATGGACCATAGTCATACGAAGTTTCGGCCCAGCCCGAATAAACGAGAGAACTTTTGTGCGCGGAGAGTGCCAGGCCGTGCTGCAGTTTAGGCCGGGACGCATTGAGCCCAACATGGTTTGTAGCACCTGCCTGCCAAGTCCAGAGATTCCTCGGATGGTATTTACAGATAACATATAATATGCACAATTCCAACTCCCAAGGATGAAAAGCAAATATTGCCATGATAAAAAAGAGTGAAAATGCTGAAAGATTGGATGCTTTTCGGTCTTCTTTTTCAGATACCCAAGTACCCAACTTTGTACGGGGACCAGAAAGTGAGGAGAAAAAGAGAGAGAAGGATGATCAAATCTTATTTTAGCTCTTGCAGCAGCTCATGATCAGGACACAAGATTGGGATCAGATGATTGGCTCTGCTGCAACTTCCGGTCACATGATAGATTCGGCCTATGCAGTGCACCTCTTTGCGTTTGCTTTTCAGTCTTTTCTTTGCGAGAAAAAGTATGGATGGTGAGTCACTGGAATATGCTTGCACAGCTCTTGTCATTGGGTTGAAACTTATCGGTGCAAAACCATAATTATATATTATTTACAAGAATAAGCAAAGTATCACAGAACTCTTCTGCAATTGCAGCATCAGCCTCGATCTTTGGATTCTGCTGCAGGTAGAAGTCAATAGGATCTCTCCTCTATCATGTGTGCAAGCAATCCTTAACTTGAGCACATCAGCTTGGTGTTCCAGAGCTTGCAGGTGTAAGCAGGATACCTTGAGTACCATATGCCAATATGGCGAAGCGGTGCTACACTACTTACTTGGGAAGAAAAGACTCTGAATTTCCTAATATCATATATGATAAATATATTTGTAAGGTATAGTAATCATTCAAACTTACTGCTCAAGCTGAAGCAAGGTGAATAGTGAGGTCTTTACAGGGTTATTACCCTGGAATAAGGCAGGAACAAATGATGCGAAAAAAAAAGAATCTGGTTTGAAAAGCATGCACTTAAGTTTATATGGTAAAAGGGGGTCAGATGACTGTATCTGTATGTAATAGAGGATGGCACTGGTTCAGAAATGCATCTAGTAATTATGTAATTATTTACAGCATCAGAAGCAGAAAACTGATGTACATGAGTGAATCATTCTTTCGAAATTTGATCCTTTGATACCACAATTTTGCATGAATTTGTGAGGTGTGCGAGTCCAGCCTAGAGCACGTCCCATGAGCCCCATGAACATTCAATCCAGAAGCACGCATGGCAGTTTGGTCGAGCTAATCTGTCCGTAATCAGGTCGCTATAGAGCTAAAAAAATGAATGTACATGAGAGAAGCGTAGCCAAGTGCGGTACAATCCACCCTCCTGCTCGAGCTCTCTGCAAAACCACAGCAGCAAAAAATATATGTAAAAAAAAAATCATCTCATCTGAAATCCTAATGTTTCAAAAATCCCGATAAACTCATATTAATCTCTAGTTGGTGGTGCTCTGCAGGCTAACAGTGACTAGCAATTATTTCCGACTAATCCATGGATTAATGCCGTCTTATCGCTAATCCCTAGCTCGCCGATCGATCAGCGATTTCTTGGTCACATTAATTCTCGATTGCTTGGCAGAGAGATAGAGAAAAAAAAAAGAAAGAAAAATTGTTTCTTGCTTGCTTACCTTGAATTGTGATGACGCGGCGGCGGAGGAGGCGAGGCCTCTGAAGCCGAGGTCGATGGAGACGCTGCCGTCGGGCTTGAAGAGGCCGTAATGGCGCTCGGTGGTTGGCCCGGGCTTCTGGTTCTCGTTGAAGAGCGCGAAGATGTAGGCCTTGACGACGCGGCGGGGGCGGTATGGCGTGCCCTTGCGGAGGAAGAGCCTCTTGCGGAGGTTGAGGTTGTAGGTCCTGGCGTTGGCCATGTCGGCGCCGGCCTCGGTGGCGTCGCCGGCGGAGGCCCAGCCGGTCTCCGCGACGCGCACCTCCATGTCGCCGTAGCCGGCGGCCTGGAGCGCGAAGTAGGCGGCGTCGACCTGCGCGTCGAACATGTTGTCGTAGCGGAGGTTGGTCTTGGCGTCGAGCACGCCGGAGTTGGGCTTGAAGAGGGCGTAGTTGACGTCGATGTGCTGCGGGTCGCTCATGTAGGCGAGGAACGGGTAGGCGTTGACGTAGAAGGGCGCGCCGGTCTTGGAGAAGAAGTCGAGGAGCGGCTTGAGGTACACCATGAGGTCGTCGCGGAAGACGCAGGCGGAGGGCGGGTAGGAGTTGGCGAAGACGGCCTCGGAGTGCGGGGTGGTGAGCTCGATCTTGTCGGCGAGGCGGAGCGCGGCGAGCGCGTCGTGCACGTTGACGACGGCGCCGACGAGCGCCTGGGCGAGGGCGGCGTCCTGGCCGCCGAGCACCTCGTTGCCGACGGTGATGCCGACGATGCGGGTGGAGGGGTAGAAGGGCTGCACGTTCTCCTTGAGCCAGTCCATGGCCTTGCTGGGGTTGGCGGCCATGTCCTTGAGGAAGCCGTTGGGGATGGCCACCACCAGGTTCAGCCCCGACCCCCGGAACGCCTCCAGCACCGAGCGCTCGGCGTCGTAGATCTTCACGTTCTTGATCCGCGCCATCTTCAGCAGCCGCACCACCTCCTCCGGCGCCGGCAGGTTGTTCGCGATCCGCCCGTAGTTTATCCCGTACGTCCCCACGAACGAGTGCATTGCTGCTGCATCATATGCCATTAAATCAATCCATCCATCGCTAACACCATCACCATCGAATCATCGATCACTACCAAGCAGCAAGACGAAAGGAGAGAGAGAGAGATTGGCGGGGCACCGTGGCAGGGGAGGGCGAGGAGGCAGCAGCAGAGGAGGAGGAGGAGGTCGTATAACTTCGTATAATGTATGCTATACGAAGTTATTACGGAGCTAAAAAAATGAATGTACACGAGAGAAGCGTAGCCAAGTGCGGTACAATCCACCCTCCTGCTCGAGCTCTCTGCAAAACCACAGCCGCGCGCTGGCGGCGCGGGGCATGGCGGCGCGGCGGCAACTGCCATAGAGCGAGGGGCGGCCGGCCGGGTAGGGGTAGGGGTAGGTATCGGCGGTTACTTATCCCGCGCGCGCGGGCACGCATGCATGCCGGTGCATGCGCTGAGCGCGGCGCGCGGCGGCGACCTCGTCGGCGTTGCTTGGCCGGAAGGAGCAAGCCAAGCATCAACCTTGCCCGGAATGGAATGGCAGCCGCCGAGGAAGGATGGAATCCGGTCTCTAGCTTGCGTTGCGTGGCTCTGGTCTTGTGCATGCGTGTGCTCTCTCTCCTCTGCCTGCTCTGATGAGTGATGACTCTCTGTGCTCTACCTTCACATGCACTGATGCACAAGCGCTCTTTCTATCTCTCTCTTTATTTCCTCCGTAAACTCTGCACACAGTCTACATGCCACCTGGCCCAAATTCGCCTATAGCCTTGCCCACCTATAGAATTGACTCACGTATGCATAGCATCTGCTTGGACTTTCGGTCTCGCTTCGTCCAAAAAGTTAACCCGAGATACTATTTTTAGCTCCAACAGGCATTATATGTTATTACAACTGTCTCAACTAACAATATGGGGCTAATCTTACCATCGCACCCACATGAGCCACATGGGTTTCACAACACGTTGGGCCAGAGTATTACAGTCTAACCACGACTAAGAACTGTTAGGAAGAGGTAGGATTAAGCAGGCATGAAGCTGCTAATGGAGACTCGCTACAAGATAACGTGTTTTTGCCCGCAGTTATTTTAAAAAATAAGTATGGTGTCCCGCACTTTTGCGTACAGTTTTATAATTGTAGGATTTTTTATTCTAAACTCGTATATTTCTTTATTATAGTTGAGATGGACTTATTTTCTAGTTTTGTAGTTGATACAGACTATTTTTCTTTTTATTTGTTTTAAATTGTAGTTCATATAGACCTTTTCTTTTAATCGAAACCGTTATAATATGAACCCACAATGATCAACAGCGTAGATCTTTTTCCCTCTCTTATTAATGTTGGAATTTCTAGTATTTTAATATTAACATGGTGGCTCTGTTTAACTCTGCTTTAATATACTGATAGATAGATAATAGACTATGGATTTAGGGATGGCAATTGACGCGTGGCGGGGTTTGGTTTTTGCCTACCCATACCAATACCCACCGGTCAAAATTCTATCACCAAAACACCTATTACCCGTTATGGATGGGTTTCTTTACCCATACCCCTTGCATGCGGGTACTCGTTACCTATGGATTTACATATTTACCCATGAGCCATGAGGAGAGGGGAGGAGGAGCGTGCTCAAACCTTGTTGCTGCTTGCCATGTCACTACTGCACTGTAGGCGCAGGATGTCATTCACAATGTCGATCGTTATGCCGGAAGATCTCGCCGCCCTAGCCATGTCGCTAGATTGTCAAAGCAGTACTATTGTTGCTTGTAGCCACTACATCGCCTCCAACTACCATTCATTATATCGTTGCTATCGTTGCAAGGCGTCGTTAGCTACACCTCCACCGCCATTTGTGGGATGAGGCGATAGAATGGTAGGAAGTATTTAGATGTGGCGACCCAGGGGAGGGATGGGTCGAAGTGTAGGGTGAACTGGGAATCCAGAGGGAGGGCGCGTGGGTTGAGTTGTGGATTGGGAGGGAGGGGTGTGGGGCGCATTGGGGATCAAAAAGTGAGGGGATTGGAGAATAAGGGTGAGGAGTTATATGAGAGGAGGAGGCTTTGACGACGATACTGCATAGGGTTCGCTTATGGCAATCTCCTAGTTGGTGAGACTATTTATATTAGTTTTTTTTTAATCAAGATTGGTTTATAGCTAGGGTATGTTAATCCACAATAGTTTTTATGATGTTCGACGATTGACCGCCTTCAATCTATGAACTTTTGGCATAAAACGTGGTTAGGGTTCCGGATGATTTCTCCGAGGATTGTTGATCTACCAGACATCCTTGGTACTAACTAGGTTGCATGTTCCCAATTCATCCAAGTGGGTGTGTGCATGGTGTCTCTGTTAAGTTCTTTGGCAGGCAGTGGCGGGGCTATGGGGGAATTACTTGTGGATGGGAAGTGTGTCCGATGGTAGGAAGGGAGCAGGGGATGTGGTGGAGAAATTCAATATTTTGCGGCTGATAACGGAGGAAGATCCCAACCTTTTAAGATAATTATGAGGAGGGAGGATTCTCAACAATTATGAAACTTTTCTAGGGCAGAAGGTGATACCAGGATCATCCTCAACACTTTGAACATATATGGATGATTCCAAATGAATTGGAAGTCAAACTCGTTAGGGGATGACATGTTACTGGTGTCATTCTCAACAACTAATACTGGGATCCAAGGGGAAAACTTCATGGACATGCAACTTAGTGGACATGGTGTCATTCTCTCCGTGTCATGTCTCCGCTAAGTTCCATATGCTAAACTTTGTGGACATGCGATTGTTGTCTCATGCTTCTGGTTCCTGATGAGACCAAAAATTCCATTAAGTCTACAGACATCGGCAATATTTAGGGACACTATGTCACGCCTGGAAGATAAGGGAAAGAAGAAAAATACACGACTATCCGATGCAATAAGAAGGCAGAAGCCAACAGTGCACGGCTGTACCGTTGAAAAGCCACAAAACGGCATATTGTGGAGTAGTTGCTCGTTTTTTTGCTAAGGTTGATTTGGCTTATCCAAATCGGATGCAATATATGAACGGGGTGAGTAGTTTTAGGATTAATTTCACTGTTGCCATTATTGAACAGCCCGGAACCATGGATGCCATTTTTCGATTGCCTCAAGCAGAGATGCCATTTTAACAGTTTTTCTCTCCCAAACGTGCCATTATGGGGCTTTACAGGGTAAAATACATGTTAATACGCAACCTTCTTCCTCCTCTCTCTTCTCCCCTGTTTCTCTCTCTCTCCGAGCTCGGCCGGCCGGCGACGACCCCTGCGCCGCCAACACGGCCCCGCCGGAGCCCCGCCGCCGCCGCCCCGCCGGAGCCCCCTCGCCGCCGCCCCCTGCGCACCGCCGCCGTCGCCGGAGCCCCGCCGAGATGCTCCCGAGCGGCTGTTGCTCCCGAGCGGCTCGGCCCCGCGCCGCCGCCGCCTCCTCCACAAGCTCGCCGGCGAGGTGCTCCCTCCACCGCCGCGGAAGCTAGGGAGGGGAGCGTCCGGGAAGGAGACGGCCGGCGACGAGTTGGCGGCGGCGCATGGCGGAGGTGAGCGGCGGCTCATGGCGGCGGTAGACGGAGGCCAAATTGGCCGGCGAGACGCACGGGGAAGGTGATGGAGACCTCAAGTTAGCTCTAGGACGCGGCCTAATGGATCAATTCGATTCATGCAAGCTCAATTTGGGATTTCGACGTCGCGCTCGATTCGTCGCCGGAGCACAATTCCCCGCGGCCGAGCTCGATTCGCCGCCGGAGCACGACGGGAAACGACGGCGGCGAGGGCAAGCTCGTCGGAGGGGGCGGTATGGGGGAGAGAGAGGAGAGGGAGGCGGTGGCGCGGGAAGAGGAGGAGGCAGCGGTGGAGGGAGCAGCTCGCCGCGCGAGCTTGTGGGGGAGGAGGAGGAGGCGGCGGCGCGGGACCGAGCTAAGAGGGAGCAGCCGCGCTGGGGAGCAGCTCGCCGGCGGGGCGCAGGGCTACGGTGGCGGCGGGAGCAGGGCGGCGGCGGGAGCAGAGAGAGAGGAGGATTGAGGAAGAAGAAGGGATAAAGAGTATGACATGTGGGACCCACTGTATAAAGGTATTTCTGTATGTATTTGTGATAGGTATTATCTTGTAAAGCTCCAGAATGGCACGTTTGGGAGAAAAAACTCGTTGAAATGGCATTGCTGGTCGAGGGCATCGAAAAATGGCAAGCGCGGTTTCTGGGTGTTTCATTACCTCCAACCACTTGGTTTCTTCCTTGATTGCATTTTTTAAAAATAAAATGATTTAAAGTTACACCATGCTTAAAAACACTATTGGTGCTTTTGCCTGATAAAGTTTGATATTGGCCTTGCTCTTTTCAGCGTAAAGTTGAGTTGAGTTGAGTTTTACTGTAGCAAATTTGTTATTTTTATGTAGTCTATATGTCGTAGTAATTTGTAATGATTTTTTTGAGTTTTTTAGTAGTTGTTTTTCAAGATTGTAAAGCTATTTTAATTATTTTTTGTAATTATAAGACCGCTTTTTAAGAACTCTTAATTTTTGTTACAGTAAAACTCAAATTTATTCAACGCTGAAAAGAACAAGGCCATTACCACCTTCTTTGTAAAATTCTAGGTCTACTAGTGCAACAGGGATAATCTACCGCCATAGAGTGTAATAACCTAGTCTTAAGTTATCTCAATGATTTATTACTCCATTAAAAACCATTTGTACACGCGCTTTATGCGAGGGTGATATAATGCTAGAAGTCAGGAGTAATTAAGAGTTCAATTCAATAACCTCCCGGCAACTTACCACAAAGCTTTGGGCGACAAAAAAATGTTTTTTTGAAAAAAGGAGAAACAGCGACAAGGAGATCTGAAACGGGAGAAACCAGGGGACAAAACCAAAAGAAAACAGTGAAGAAAAACAAAGAAAAGTGGGGCAGAAAAGACAGCGAGATAGAGAGAAATTAGAAACCAGTAACCACCACCTTCGCCTTCCAGCCCGGACACAGTGTGCCTCCCCCTCTCCTTCCCCTCCCCCTCGCCTCCCTCCTCCGTCGGAGCCGGCGAGCCGCCGCCAGCCGCCAGCCCCGCCCCTCCTCCGCCCAGCCAGCGCACGCCGCCCTCCTCCGGCGAGGTAAAGGAGCGACCTTTCTCCTCACATTCCCCACCCGCCCCGGGCTTAGCTGGTGCCGCCGGCGTTTCTTGTGCGGCTAGATCTGCACGCATTTGGCGTTTCTTGGGCCTAGATCTCGCGGTGCCTCGTTTCCCCCGGATCCCCGGCGCTGTGGATCCGGCGTTTCCGCGGTGCCGATCGGACTCGGTTCTCGGCGTGGGATGGGAGCGAAAGGCCCCTCGTCTCTGGTTTCTTGGATCGTAGAACGCGTGTGGTTGGATAGTTTCTTCGTGTTATGCGTCGGTTCATGCGTAGCAGGTGTAGCTTTTGTTCTACGAAGCTCCATGGATATGCATCATTGTATCGCTGATGGTTTGCTCGGCTTGTCGGAGCCGTTAATTACATGTGAAGTTGCACCGCGAATATTATTCTTAAACTGCCGTTGTGCCTTTATTTTGGGGGTGCAGGAGAATAGAGCATGATTCAGTGGCAAGGTTGAAGGGCGGCAATATTGGGGTATATACACTTTGCTCAGCGGGGAGTTTTTGATAATTGTGGAAGATGGCTACCATTGCCGATGCTACGGAGGTGGTGGCTATAAAGAATGGGGGCAATGGGAAGCCGACATTGCCTGATGGTGTAGATGAGTATTTGGAAGAGCATGAGGCGCAAGCCAATGGGGACAATTCGGGGGAGAGCGAGGTGATCAACCCGCCTGATGAGGTAGGCGGGGAAGCCACATCACATCCAGAAGGGACGAAGCCTCGCCCTGCCAAGGTTTGTTTGTGACAATGATGCTTTGTCTCTGTTGGTGACAATATTGTGCTGATCGGTGTTTGCTATGGGATGTGCTTGTAGGGAACCCAAAGTCATGGTCCGAAGGTCATGAAGAATAGGAGTCCGAAGGGTGGTGATGAGGGTCAAGCAAGGAGAAACACTATTAGTTCTTCTCTTCCCAAGGCACCCACTGCGCGGATAGCCCATGCAGATTCAGGTACTGGCTCCCGGACCAATGGCGATTCCAGTGTTGATAGAAATGTAAGTTCTTCTCCATTGTGCTACATTTTTTTAATACCCAGATCCCTGGAATCAGTTTTGAATCCATGGTAGCTGTATCTCAAATGATTTTGGGTGTTGGTTATACCAGAAAACTGAAAAGAACGAGTCTCTCCCAGCTTCCAAGGAGGCATCGTTGCTTGAGGACTCAAAGTATGCAGCTTCTTTCTTGCATGTCTGTGCCATTTTTTTTTTTCTAAAGAAGATGGGATTTAGTGATAATGTGATATATCTTTCTAAATTCTAATTAGCTCTTAGTAATTAAGATAATTTCTAATCTAATTTGAGTGGTACAATGGAGAGGTAAACCTTGGGTTTCTAATGCTTGATTATTTTAAAAATTGGACATATATCATTTTGCATCTCTTGTCGGATATTACCACAAGTTATGCTTACGTTATTAAAACAATTGCATGCTATCGATTCAGTGTGATAAATGCTTATTTGAGCTATCTCTTCTAATAACTAATAAGCCAAACCAACTTCTTTCTGTCTGTCTGTTCATTTATGTAGATATACCACAACAAGTATTTTTAGTGTTGAGTTACTTTATAAGTGTCCAGCTTTTGGATGTCATGTGGATATCTACCTTATGAACCCACGCTCAAGCTCAAATATTCCAATATTATGCTTTCAGTTTCTCAGTGTTAACTTCTAACATTATAAATGAAATAAACATACATGTGTATTCTTTTGTATCTCAGTCGACCCAAAGTTCCACTTTTTTTTTCCAATGAAATAATCTAGTGCAGTTGGACACCTGGATGCACAAAAGTTCACTTGTGCTTTTATACTCACCTTTACAAATACAGGGAGAAAAGAAAAACTCAGATGCCAACAGGCCAACAATCTTCCATCAAAAGAGACGAAGAAGAGTCAAATTGTGAAAGCACAAAACCTCGAAAGGCTGGCAGCACACCTGCATATGGTTTTACCTTCAAGTGTGATGAGAGAGCTGAGAAAAGGAGAGAGGTAGTTGTTGTTCTATTACTATGCTTTCTGATTGTATCTAAAGTAAAAACGAGCATATGGATTTAGCTATTCCGTTGACCCACTTATGTATCAAATAGTTCTATTCGAAGCTTGAGGAGAAGATTCATGCGAGAGAACTGGAAATTAGTAATTTGCAAGCGAAGTCAAAGGTAAAAATATTTGTTTTTCTTCTCTTAATAATATCATTAAATCTTCTATCCGTTACATTGTTTGCTGAAATTTGAGTCCTTATAATGCACAGGAGACTGAAGAAGCTGAACTTAAAATGCTGAGAAAGAGTTTGAATTTCAAGGCAAATCCAATGCCCAGCTTCTACCAGGAGCCACCACCTCCAAAGGTTGAGCTGAAAAAGGTAATACGGTGACCATAAGTCCTGGCTAGATTAATTATGTTAGCAAGTGAATTTATTACTGTGCAGTATGGCTTATCTAAGAACATGAGCATATATGTAACTATACTCATTTAGTCATGTGGTGTGAATTCTAATGGACATTATTACTCTAACCGCTTTACCTGAAACTGAGACTTAAAATATGGTATTTGCTATGTTGAAATACCAATTAGCCTTTATATGTAGGCCTGTACCTTTCATTTTGGTATGATACCCTGTGATCCTGATGGAGATTTAACTGCAATTTAGATAAATTTTTTTCCTTTTTGTTGATGATGATTTTCCTGGTCCTGAGCCTTCATAAACATATAGAACAATTTCTACCTGTGATTTACTTGAACCAAAAAACTTACAAATTATCGCAGGCCCTGAGAGATGAACTCTCCAAGCAGTAGTGCCTCTTACCTATTGCCACACTCTACCCAAATGCCAAATATCAATCAAACTATGACTGTCTACCAGTGATTTTTTAATTATCATAGTGATCCCTGTTAGCTGTTTGGACAGTTCACCTTGTCTAGCATGTCATTGCATATCATTTTAAGGCTGACTGCTCTATCATGGACATGATTACAAAATTGGGAAGTTAATTAGCTGTGTTTTTCATTTATACGGACTAACTCAACATGATTGTCACCATGCTTCGCTGGTATGACTTGCCTAGTTCCAACATCTCTCCAAAAAAAGTTCCAACATGTATTTATGAAGACATATCAAACCCTTATTTTTACTTTCTAAGAGTTGAGTGCGTATTCTATGAAAAACACTCATGTCATCTATTAGGTCAAATTCATCTCAGCATCATGATTTCTGGGACATTTTTTTTTCAAATCAGTCAACTGTTCTTGACGATGAAAACTGTATTCTCATGGATAGCAAATAGAGCTCATGTTTCAAATAGTCACGTTGCACATACTAACTTTTAGAGGATTTTGTTTTTGTGCTCACTAGTGCATGTTATTTGTTGCAGATCCCTCCTACCAGAGCTAGATCACCAAAGCTTGGACGTTCCAAGAACAAATCTGCAGCAGAGACAGAAGAAAATACCACTCCGCTAAGCCGACCTGTCCGACTGAGCCTTGATGAGAAGGTTTCTCAAAATGGTGTGAAGAAAGCAAACCTATCAAATGCAGCGAAGAAGCACCAGAGGAAGTCACTCCCTGGATTGCCATCAGAGGAGAGTGCTCCACTTGATGCAAGGCAGCAAAAGAACACCGAATTGAACACACACGACTTCCAGGAGCCAGGGTCACCAACAAAGCAGCTTCAAGAAACAGAGTTGATCACAGGTATTGACCAGGAGCCAATCCGAGCTAAAATTACTCCCGACGACGAACAAGAACTCAATGAACATATAGCAGTCTAGCAAATATTGTGGTGACCAAATCCTTTTGGTTTGTCATGGAAGGTGTGCCCCTGGCTTTGTCTCATATTGTGCTTGACTACTTCAATAGTAACTAGTGGCCTGTATTTTGTAATGAACACTTTTATCTCTTATCTTCCTGGAGGGTAGCCTCCCTCCCTCTGTATTGCCTGTCTCGTTGTTTTTGTTCATAATCGTAAGTGAGGCTTCGTCAATTGTCCTTTGCAGTTTGGTGTCAGCTGCAACTGGCTCCCCTATTTTCGAGTGCTGCTATGGGTCCAGATGAACTTCGCCGCCCTGCGTTACTGTTATGTACAAGAAATTAATGAGAATTTTGCTGCAATATCTGTAGGTTTTTTTTTATGGTTTACTCATTCATACAGTTGTCAATGACCAGTATTTGTTGGAAGAGTGCAGCTTTCCTCTTCGTACAAAGGTTTCCTTATGCCGCAAGGCCCATGAGATATGAGTTTCACACTTCACTGAATCTTATCCTAGCGCTCCAATATGTATCCCTATAAAGAAGCGACAGTCTTTCCCCTCATCAAGTGACTTCAATTTGTCTCATGAACTAGCTGAGGGAATCAGATTTCACAAGGGATTCTCCATAAATCATGACATGAACAATCTCAATTCGTGGTTTTGACTATTTCGCATAGCGGGACAAACCACAAACACAGCAACGAATACTTTTATGGTACAAATTGATGAATATACTTGAGTGGTATACAAAAAGCAGTGTAGTACAAATATCAATACGATAGCGTAAAAAATAATCTAAACGAAAGAGATGGATGGTTCATATTCATTAATGTGTACCATAAAATCTCCACTGCAGCATAGATGCCAAACCAAAAGGTTCATTTTGACCTTGTACATTTCAGATTAGTGTAGCATAGTGTTCCACTGTAGCAAAATTTATCTTTTTTTATATAGCCCATCTGGTGTAATAATTTATAATGATTTTTAAGGGTTTTAGTCGTCCTCTTAAAGATCCTAAAACTAATTTTTTGTTTATTTGTTTACAATATCTAAAGCCTTTTTTAAAAAAACTCACAAATTTTGCTACAGTAAAAACGCTATGCAGCTAAAATGTACCACCTCCGTATCAAAATGTTTGTCACTTTTGACTTTTAAATAAGCATTTGACCATTCGTCTTATTCAATTTTTTTTTTGTAAATATCATTTATTTTATTGTGACTTGTTTTATCACTAAATTTATTTTAAGTATTACTTATTTTTTTACATATCTGTGCTAATTTTTTAAATAAGACGAATGATCAAACATTTGTTCAAAAGTCAAAAGTGATAAACATTTTGATACGGAGAGAATACAGAGGCCTTTGGTAAGGTAGTGGTCCAAACTCCTAAGATATTATCGGGAACACTGAAAAAGGATGACTTGCAGACGATAATTCAAATACTTTAAAACTTTACGATAAATTTCAAATAAGACAGGTAAAAATTCTGAAAAAAATATATTTTGCCCCTCTTTTCAAGTTCAGAAGACCGTCACATGCAGACCAAGAGTGCATATGCTGGCACGAATGCAAAAGTTCCTTTCCACCTAGATATCAGGAGGGAACAGTACCCCCGGTAGACTGAAGGCCTACAGGTTACAAGTCACATATGTGGTACATCGGTACATCCTCAAGAAGAGCAGCAGTCCATGTGGATACCTTGCATAAAGACAAGGGGCATCAACCAATCCGAGCCATAATTAATTTGGACATAAACACACTTCATTTATTCTGAGAAGGTTGCAGAGATTACAGTCCTCAACATTATGCCTGTAAAATCAAGGAACTGGCGAAAAAAACAACCATACAAGGTTGTCATGGCAAGGCTCTAGTATGCGCCTAGCAATGGCCAGATCCCAGTTAAGACCAGGCATTCCCAAAGAGACACTGCAAGAAAAAAGCAACCGTACATGACACATACACAAACTACACAGAACAGCACACGGCACCTCAAGACTCCCAACAAACTCAAACTCGGTAACCATACACACCGGACAAGTCCACAGACACTCCGGCATCAACAGCCTGGAGACCGGCTTCAACAACCAACGATGCATCAGTTGAGTTTCGATGCTCCAGAACAGTTGTTGGTGCCGGCAGGACGTCTACAACTCCATAACCAGGAACCAGTGAAAAAAGGACACTGGACACTAAGGCAACCAAAAAAACCAGCATGGTGTTATGACTATGACGGCAAGGACCGATGCCTGGTTAGAGGGGCACAATGCCAGTGATGGCAGCCGAAGGCTCAAAAAACAGAATACCTCCTAAGAGGTGATCTGTGAAAAAACGAGCACTTGGCTAAAAATGACCCCCCGAAACAACCGGTCCTTGAACAAGTATGGAAGCTCACCACCAACTCATGCACGAGCCAAAAACCTGACTAATACGGAGATTGACTGGTTGCGCTAATACTAAGGACGTATATCTGCATCTGGAGGCTGCTGATCCAGTAGAAATGAGCCCCTCCAATGACAGACCATGTTGTCTGCCTAAACAAGAATGTCGCACCACCAGAGCTTCTTTTCCAGCGATGCAATGTTGTGGTTACCGATCATAGTGCAGAACTGAAGATTGAGGCCCTCCAACGACTGCCCCATGTTGCCCAAGAATGGTACACTCTTCAGAGTGACCTTTGAGCAGCCAGACAGTGAGAGGACGCGAAGCTTGAGATGCCCTGCTGATGCCAGGATTGCAACACCGTAATCACTAACGAAGCAGTTCGACAGATCAAGCTCCACAAGCTCAGTGCAGCTCTCCGAAATGGCAACAAGGCTTGCATCAGTAACATTGCTGCACCCCTCAAGACTGACTTGCTTAAGAGATTTTCCATGGGCCTTCACCAGGGCAGAAACAGCTACATCTGTGATGTTCTTGCAACCATTCAAGTCAACCTTGACCAGACCACCCTCAGAAAACTTGATCAATGGAAGCAGCCCATTGTCAGTTACCTCACCAAGACCACTCAAATCGACCTGCTCTAACTGAGGGCAAATCATTCCCACCACGGTCAAGCTTGCATCAGTGAAACCTGGGCAATCCTTAATGGTGAGGAAACGGAGTGATCCGCAGAGAGGGAGCTGTGCAGGTGTAGAGCAGACATCCTTGATTCCCATGCATCTCACCAAAGAGAGCGCCTTGAATTTCTGGCTGCAGCTGAGGAGGAAAGAAAGAATACCAACAAGAGTAACCCTGTTGCATTCTTCAAGTTGCAAATTCTCCAGCGCCTTTGCCGATTCTGTGAAAGATTTAAGGCCAGCATCCGACACATGTCCACACTTCCTGAGGTGAAGCTGCTTCAAGCTCGGGCAGAACTTGGCAATAGAAGCAAATGCAAGATCAGTGACCCCAGAGCAAGAGGTGACACTCATGCACCTGAGCTTCTGCAGGCCAGCAGCATTGGCCATCACCCAAAAACCCCTCTCGCCGACCGCAGCAAGGCGAGCAAGTGTAATATCTGTGACAGCCTTCCCATAGTAACCAATCACGGCAAGCGAAGCATCGGTGATGTTCAATCCCTGGAGCCGGATCTTGGATAGTGTGGCGGTGGCTGAGCACATGAGGCTAGAGATGCCCTGGTCACCAACAAGCGCACAATTCTTGATGTTCACACCCTGCAGCATCGAGCAGCATCGACCAATGGCCCTAAGGCCCTCGTTGCCCACACCAGGGCATGCCTCAATGGTCAGAGACACCAACCGGGGGCACCCCTGCGCAACAGCCGCAAGGCCCTTGTCTGTAACAAGGGGGCAGCGAGTGAGATCCAGGTGCTCCAGAGAGGGGCACCCGGCGGCGATCTCGGCAAGCCCAGCATCTGTCACAAGCGGCACATCCCACAGAGCGAGCGAGGAGAGGTTCGGGCTGCAGCGAGCAACGGCCAGGAGCCCCTGATCCGTGACGCCGCGCGTCGGGTGGCTCCCGCGGACGGCGAGCTTCTCCAGCCCGCCGCGGGATCCAGCGGCAACGGCCATGGCGGCGAGGCGGAGGTCGGTGGCCCGCTTGCCCTCCAGGATCCTCTCGACGCGGTGATCTCCGGAAGGCTCGTCCTTATCCTCGTCCATGACGAACTCCTCGTTGAGGTCGGGCAGGGCGGGCGCGGCCGGCCGGCCGAGCTCGGAGGCCCGGATGGTGCCGAGGAGCGCGAGCCAGCGGCGGGAGACGCCAGCGGAGGTGGCGCGCTCGCGGCGCCCCGGCAGGCGGCGCAGGATCTCGAAGAGGCACTCGTCCGGGAGCGCGTCAAGCGACAGCTGCGGGCGCTGCCTCTGCTTCTTGCTGGCCCTCACGCACTCCGCCGCCGCCGCCGCCGCGGCGACCGCCGACGCTGCCACCAGCGACCGCTTCCGCCGCTGCACGGCGCCACCGCCGCGGCAGAACAGCCCGGCCAGCTCCGCGGGGGCGGAGACGAGGCACCCGCCATCTGATCCAACCCAAGAATCCACCATCAGCCAGGCCCAGCCAGCAACCAAGAACCAGAAAAAAAAAAAGAGAAAGATTTAATCCTCCTCTACCGCCGCTCACCTCCGTAGGCGCCGAACGCAGGCATGCCGAATCGGCCTCGGAATCAGAGATCCCCTCCAAGAAGAAGACGACCACCAGGGAGAAGGAGAAGCAGAGCGCAGCCGCGGTGTCCTCGCCGCCGGAGAAGGCCGGAAGCATTTACAGGCCGCCGCCGGAGGGGACAAAAACCAGAGCGCCGAACCCTATCGCCGCCGCGACAGGGAAAAAAAAGGAGCACACCCGAGAGAGAGCAAGGAGGAGACCTCTGCGAGGACCTCTGCGAGGAGAGCAGGGGAAAGCGCGGCGCCGGAGAGAAGAAAAGGGGGAGGGAAAGCGGGGACGAGAGAGAAAGATCGTTGCTTTGGGTTCCCGTGGACTGCGGCGTGGCGAGACGGAGCGGGCGGCCTTGCGGGTGCGCAAAGGGGCAGGGCGCGCACCACCACACCCTCGGATTCATTGAACCTTCTCCCGGCCGTACTCGTGCTCATCCATGGTGGGTGGACGGTGGCGTACAATGTACACGTACACGGTACACCTCCCTTTCCATCTTCTTTTCTCCCCGTGGCAGATGCCAGCAATTGGGATCCCCTGGAGCAGATAGTATAAATACACGGTATGCATTTTGACCTAAAAACAGATTATAACTTCAATAAATATATCATACGGTGTTCAATTTATACGAAATAAATTTTGTAATTCATCTAAAATCCGAAACAACCAATTTTTGAAACTTTTCTATTTTTTGAATTTTCCAGCTCAACACAAAACACTAGAGCTAAAAAAATTGTAAAAAAAGTATTTTTGAAGTCACGAGAAGAACCGCTTAAAGCCTTTATAAATAATTTTAAATTGTTATAAATTTGGCTCGTACAAAAAAAAGATAGATTTTTAATTTATGTCGGAAAGAACTTTTTTTAATACAATACAAATAGAGCAAGACACGAATTCATATGATACAGTCATACAAGATATAGCTAAAAAGTTTTGCGTAGCAAGTGATGTCATACTTCTATAAAAATTATTTCTCATTTACCATTAAAAATAGGCGAGCGCCAGCATCCGGACGTCCGTCCGAGTGCTCGTCAATCGGACGCGCCTCGGCCATTGAATCGCCGGCAGCGCGCACATCCGAGCGCAGCCCCCGCCCTCGCGTGCACCAGACGGAAGGCGGAGTTGGTTAGATGTGCAGTTGATCATTTTTTAATTAAACTTCTGATTTTTGTACAAAATTCAAACACTGTTCAAAATGCTTGGAATAAATTTCATCTAAAATCGAGAGCAATCAATTGTTTTTTTTAATTTTTTTGATTTTTTAATTTTTTAATTTTTTTGATGTGAACCTAGCAGTACCCACTTATGAAATTTAACAGTATGCTAGTGAAACTTGGCAGTGTGATGATGAATCTTGGTTCACGTATTGATGAAGGCGAGCGTCATATGAAACCTGATGAAACTTGCACGTAACCTGATGAAACTTGAATGAAACCTATTGAAACTTGATGAAACTTGGATTGACCTAATGAAATTTAAAGTAACTTGAATGAAATCTGTTGAAACATGATGAAACTTGGATTAAACCTGATGAAACTTGATAGTTCGACAAGTTTAACGAATATGAAATCCAAGTTTCAGTAGGCTAAATCCAAGTATCATCAGGTAAGTTTGAAGATTTATATGGCAACATACTTCTTATTTTGTTCGTAAAAATACGAGAAACGCGTTGGTTTAAACGGTTTGTGGATCAGAGCACCCAGTCAAAATTTATGGCCATCAAAAGAAAAAATGCTTGTGGGACACACCTTGCATGGTTGCAGTGTGTCCTTCCACCGTCTCACGCGGGCCGAGCCACGTCTGCGCGCGTCCGAATGCGCCGGCCAGTCGGCCTCAAGTGTTTTCGTTAAAAATACTTTAAATGTCGTAGACGTGTTTAAAGTAGAAATTTTAAAACTTTATCTATTTAAACTATATAGAATGATTAAACAAAAATCATGCATTTAGATTCGTCTCCAAAAAACATTTTTGTAATATCATTTTTTATTTAGCAGATAAATTGTCATGGTTATTATTGGTCAGAGTTGTATTATGTAAAAAAAGTAAGTTTTATGATACGGCGAAGTAGTACTATCTTTTTAGATATATAGGTATATAACCACCATATATCGTATATGAAAGTTTTTTAATGCTTTGTATAGAGTAGTAGCACCTTTCAACGTATCGTGCCGTTGCGTATTACTGTAGAAATTTTTGTTATTTTTCGAGGGGGCCGGCGCCGGGACGTCGGGGATGGGCCACGGCGGAGTGCTGGCGGAGGGCCAGCGCCCGGCGGGCGGCGGTCGCCGTCGACGACCTGGGAGGCGGCGGGGAGCTGGGGAGGCGGGGAGACCGGAGGAGGAGGCGCTCGGGAGCCCTAGGCAGCAGACAGTGTGATAGCACTTGGTCTTGGGCAGTTGGGCCACTGCGGCCCTATTGGGCCAAGGAAGGCTAAGGAAAAGGCCCAAGGTCGCCTCCTCGCCTGGTGATACCCGGGTACCCGACATTCGGGTACCCGTATCCGTCCGAGGGTCCCGGGTAATTGTCGGGTACTACTGATTCCGTATCCGCCCCGTATCCGAGGGTATAGTATCCGGGTACTACCCGTATCCGTCCCGAGTGTAAAATACCCGTATCCGTATCCGAAAAACAGGTTTTTTTGGCTACCCGTATCCGATACCCGACCCGGGTACCCGTCCCGTTTTCACCCCTACTCGTGCTCATCCATGGTGGGTGGACGGTGGCGTACAATGTACACGTACACGGTACACCGCCCTTTCCATCTTCTTTTCTCCCAATGGCAGACGCCAGAGGCATCGTTTTCCAGCTCAACACAAAACACTGGAGCTAATTTTTTTTTTTTTGTAAAAAAAGTATTTTTGAAGTCTCGAGAAGAATCGCTTAAAGCCTTTTTAAAATGATTTTAAAGTGTTAGCATCCCAATAGTCCCTTCATCCAACCCTCTAAAACACCATTCATATAACTATTTATGAGATATAAATAATGTTTTACAAGATGAGATAGAGGTTCTGTTGGGATGCTTATAAAGTTTGTCACGTACAAAAAGGTAGATTTTTAATTTACGCCGAAAAGAACTTTTTTTTTATTACAGTACAAATAGAGCAAGACAGGAATTCATATGATACAATCATACTACAAGATAAGAGCTAAAAAGTTTTGCGTGGCAAGTGATGTCATACTTGTATAAAAATTATTTCTCATTTACCATTAAAAATGCTTTAAATGCTTTAGACGTGTTTAAAGTAGAAATTTTAAAACTTTATCTATTTAAACTATATAGAATGATTACACAAAAATCATACATACAGATTCTTCTCGAAGAACACTTTCGTAATATCATTTTTTATTTAGCAGATAAATTGTCGTGGTTATCATTGGTCAGAGTTGTATTATGTAAAAAAGAGAGTAAGTTTTATGATACGGCGGAGTAGTAGTATCTTTTTAGATATATAGGTATATAAACCACCATATATCATGTATGAACGTTTTTTTAATGCTTTGTATAGAGTAGCAGTACCTTTGAGCGTATCGTTGCATTTTACAGGTAGGAGAAGGAGAGGCCAGCTTGAAAAGCGGGAAAGCTTTTGTTAGTGTTGGGAGAATGGGCCCAGCCAGGTAGGCTGGCACGGGCACGGCCCGATTTTTCAAGCCCACGGCCCGGCATGGCACGATTTCTGATGGGCCGGGCTGGCACGGCCCGAAATGGCGTGCTGGGCCGGGCCTGGAAATCAGGCACGCCCGGCACGGCCCGATTATACGGGCCGTGCTTGGGCCGGCACGGCTAGAATAAAGGTACGGGTCAGTTTTTTATATTTTGCGTGGTCTTTCATTGCTCAGATCAATTTATGTTCAATACAAAAGTTGTAGATAATGTCGATACGCATCTTTTTCATGTAGACAAGTTTTTCATTAGAGCAATGTATGAATTTATAAAAAATATTTTTGTCGCTGCCTGCTTTCGGGCCGACGGCATTGTTCTCGGTAATTCGCAATTTTTGAGGTCTTATGCTGCTCGGATGGATTTGGGTTGAACACGAAAGTTGTAGATAATTTCGAGACGCATCTTTTTTTTATAAACAACCTTTTCATTTGAGCAACGTATGAAGTTTTAAAAAATTATTTTGCTTGCTGTTTTCTTACTCAGTGCCGTGCTCAGGCCGGCCGTCGTGCTTTTGGGCCGTGCCGGGCCTAGATTTTGGCACTCCGTGCCTGCCCGGCACGGCCCGAAGTGCTGACCGGGCCGTGCCGGTCCGTTTTACACCGGCCCGAGGCACGACGGGCCCGGGCCGGGCCGGCACGGTAAGGCCCAACTCCCACGACTAGCTTTTGTGGGTAATAAAGGCGATTCCCATATCTGCGTTTCCCGCGAGAAAGCGGAGCACGGAATTTTACGTTTTACACCCAGGAAAAAAGGACGACGAGACAAGTGCACGTCCGTGGTGCGCACGCGCTCTCGCTCCGGTCCTGCCCCACCCATCGCGTCCGTTCCAGCCGGGCGCGGATGCGATGCATACAGAGGCCGGAAAGCGATCCTCTCGTGCTGTGAACTTAACTGCAGAGAGGGGTCAAGTCACTGCATGCGGGTATAGAGGGTAGTAGGAATGAGATCCTCTGCAGTCACACCGCGTCACTGACGCGTGGGACCGGGCCCACACGTCAGTGACGATGGCACGGTGAAGTCGACTGCAGAGGAATCGTTCGCGGGCAGTGTGTCCTATATGAATGTGTGCTGTATATGGTCTTGTTTGTTTCAGATTAAATTAAATTAAATTAAATTAAATTTTGTTATTTTGTATGGGCCAAATGTTGTAATATTTTATAGTTATTTTTGTAGGGTTTTAAATAGTTCTCCTTAAAGTTCGCGAAATAATTTTTTCTTAATTTTTTGAATTTTTTAAAACGCCTTTCGAGTGGGTCACAAATTTGTTACAGTAAAACGCAACTCAACATTAATCTGAAACAAGCCAGGCCTATGTCCGTGACATAGCTGCCCTTTGCAGTTACGGCAGAGGATGCGCGTCCCAGATCGCTCCGTGGGTGTGTGCGTAGAGAGATTGGAGGTCTTAGATGAGTTGGATGGAATCGGATCAAGTTGCTTCGAGAGACGAGGTCTATATGAATAGAGTTGGATATCGACTCAATCCAATCTGATCTAGACTATAGCGGATCCTCGATTTGAACCCGACCCTGCCCCGCAATGCGTTGGGCGCCTTAACCTGAGGAGTGGAGGAGGAGAACGGACCACCGGGAGACAAGAGACCAGAGAAGGAAACTGTCAGCTTGATGCCATCGTCGGCCGAAAGGAAGAGGAAAGCTCAGAGGATTTTCGTACGCACAAGTCCTTACAGGGCAAATGATCAAAAGCTTTTCAACTTTGGGTAAAAAATCATGCCAATGAACTTCAGGGCAAATCATCAATTAACCCTCAAAATGACTACAAAGTAAATCATCAATTAACCTAAAAAATGACTGCAAAGTAATACAACATTTTACTTATATAAAAAACGACAATTTTTCAACAGTAGTTTTTTATTTTAATTTAAGCCGTGAAGAATAACCTCTATGCACCACTTGTTTCGTCGTTAGTTAGGGTGGCTTAAATCTTAATTGAAATATATTCTTTTAGTTTTTTTAGTCATGAAATAACCTCTGAAAAGCTCTTAAAAAATATTAATAACGCGGACAAGTATCGAGAGGTGGATTCAAAATCTTTTTGAAATCTTGTTGGCTGAACATTCCGTTCAGTTGACTTCAATTTAGACTGTATTCTGATTAATCACTCTAAACATGCTATAAACGACAGCGACATGGTCTCCATTTCTATTCCCTATACTTTTCACCATCTCAATATATCTTTGAAATAAACTATATAGAAAAAAGAGAGAGGGTCCTTGGTCTTACTGACAAACTTAATTGGGATGACAATAGAGGCACTCAGAGTGACAACTGGCAGAGCCCATGCATTCCGCAAGGTTTCCCTAACATAATGGAAGTACTCCACTTGCTGGTATATATAATTACGTTACACTAATCAAAGTTGATCAATTAAGCCGGCCGCGATTTCTCTCTAATGACCAAGTTGATCAATGATCTGGGCCAGCATATGATTACTATATACATACATATATACACACCTCGAGCATCAACCACCTGATCAATAACTCGATCCCTCACGATAAGCGATGATGATGACAATTAATTAAAGAAGTTAATTTCTGGCGAGGGAGGCATCGATATATCGTCGCCGCGGGATGAACCGCACCTGGTCATCTTCATCCTCGCCATGTGCCGAGACGGATTCGGTCGATCCGTGCAGGTGCAGGTCTCTCTCACCGGTGGAGCGATCCGATGAATCGCACGATCGTGTACGCATTGATTCATTCATGGTGATGGCGTCTCGTCCAGATGAACCGCACCTCTGACGGAGTAGGGGGTTCTAGGTCCTGGTCACTATATATTATTTAACTTATTTACTAGTCTCTATTCAAATGTAAATAATTTGATTTTTTTCGATCGTTCTTTTCTATTTTAAAGGCATGCTGTCTATTTGGCATAACCGCGAGAGTGCCACATTTTAGTGGCAACAAAATTAACTTTGCTGTAAGTCGTTGTGATTAAATAGTTGTACGGTTTTGCTAAGTAGCGGACAACTGCTTTAGTTTTAGGTACGTAAACAACTATTTTTCAGTTAATCTATATTATTTCCTTACTTTGGTGGCTATTTTTTCAGTTAGGCTGTGCTATTTTTTCACTTAATTTTACGGTGAAATTTTTGTTATTTTGTAGTGGAAAAACTTATATACATATGTTTATATTAATTTCTCAATTTTTTGATAAATTGTTTTTTAGATAGAATTCTGATTTGTATTTTTTTGGGGTTAACTACGTTTATTTTATTTGACTTGTAGTTTTTTTCGCATGTGTATTTTTTTGTTTACTATGATTATTAGTTGAGCATGTACGGTTCCATAAATCTTAAAATAACCACTTACCACTAAATTAGTCTCATAGTTATATTCCTTCTCTAAAAAAAGTTCTATTCCTTTTCATTTGTCTGGCTTTCAACTTTGCTCGCATTCAATTTTAAAGTCGTCTTGAAGCGGTTTTGGACCCTCGAAGTGCTTGCTCTAGTTCTATTTTCGTACCTTCCGATAAAACTATGCTTACGAGATTACCATGGTACATCGACGATGACGCATGGCATCGAGGGGAGTCTGGAACCCGAGTTTGTATTATTTATAGATGCGATGGTGTATCGACGTATCGTACACATGCCCATGGATTGTACTCGTCTTTCTACTGCGCTTCTTCCTCCACGCGTGGGAGCACGCGTCTCCTCTGCGTCCCAATCTGATTAATTGCATCGTTAAAGTATTAGGCTCTGTTCTTTTAAAATTAACAGCTTAACGATTTATCCACGTTTTAAGATGATATATGTTTTGGATTTTTTAGCCTATTTTTTCGCTGCCTTCAGGAAGGGTCCTAATGTTTTTAAAAACAAGTCAAACAAATTGGACCCGAACCTCGAGACTAACTCGAGAAACCTTTTAAAAATTCATTTATTTTAGCCATTCAGATGAGCTCGAATGAATATAATCTTAGTAGTTTTGCATCCCGTATACGGCGCGATTGAACTAGATGGTTTGCGAGCGAACCCAATTAATTAATTTCTATGTACATGTACGGTAAGGCAAGCAAACCCTAGCTAATACCGAACGGAAAAGCCAGCGTTGATCAATAATACCGAACAAAAAAGCCAGCGTTGAACGAAAAAACAAGCGTTGAACGGATTTGGCCCTCTTTGGTTCGTGGTTCTGTTCGATTCGGTTCGATTGGATCATTTTTTTACAGATATTCAGTGTAATATTTTGTAATAATTTTTCAAAGCATTGACTATTCAGTGTAATATTTCTTAATATTTTTTTGAAGCATTGTAAGATTTCACTCAAAGATCTCAAAAATATATTTTACATAAATTTTAAATTTTTTATACTGTTATTTTATGTTTCTTATTTTTTATCCCAAACAAAACCGCGAAACATAATGGCTACTCTACGTTGGTTGCCGTGGCGTACGCAGGCAGGCAGGCAGCATATGCATGGTGGCGACCTGGCAGAGCATCCATGGCCCAGCGCTACCCGGCTGCGACGTGGCGCGCTCTCCGCCGCACGTCCTCATCGTCCTCGTGCCTGCAAGCAGCTCGCGCTGTCGGTGTCGGCCCCCGGCGAAGACGAGGGCGGCCCAGCCCAACCCAGCCCAGCCGCTGCTGGCTCGAGTTGAGCACCCAAAGTGGAACGAAATTTCACGTGTTTCGGCATGCATGGCCGCATGGGAATCTCGGTCGATCGGATTGCGAGAGCATGTACAATAGTTAAAATAACGGTTGTCTCTAGCAATATATTGTACTCCTATGGTACAGACTATAGAGACAGTTGTTGTATGTCGTGTATGAAGGTTGCCTTTATATATTAATTGAGTATATCTGTATATGGTTGTTTTGTTTTTCTACGAAGAATCGATTCGAGGCGTTACCGGCTGCCCCCGTTGCGCCATGTCATCGTAAAAACCTGGCCGTCCGATCATCACGGCAAACGAAATCCGGCCGTCCATACTACATCAATATAGAAAAGAAAATTCCCAACCAGCGCCAGCATCACCTATAAGTGAATCCATTTCTTAACTGATATGAAAATTTTAAAAAAAACTAAAAAGCAAAAAAAAACACCATAGCGAGGGCCATTAATGAATTAGAGCATTAGAAATGTTTACTTTTATATTATAAAATAAATTAAAAATTAAAAATCTGAAAACAAAAAAACCAAAAGTGTACTTGTGCCTTACGAAACTAATGACACGCGCCACGGACGTGTAAACATCGTTGCCATATACAATCTGGCCATTGTACCTGCCCGATAAAATACAGAGAGAAACGATATGCGTACCAAAATGAATCGGGCAGGCACGTGGAAAACGAAGTCGATCGAACCAGCCGCTTCTACTGCAAAATTAGGCGACGACCAGCGACCAGCTGGTGCGAAATCGATCTGCCAATTTTTCATATCCCCCACGAAACGATGGAACGAACCAGTGGCACGAAGAAACGTCGGCATCGCCGCATCGGCGGCACGAGACAACGTGCTTGTGGGGTTCGATCACACTCGCCTAATTAACCTTATTCTCGCCATGTCTTCCTCATGCATGCAATTCTTGTAAAGTATCGATCATCTAAATTACTCCCTCCGTATCAAATGTTTGTCACTTTTGACTTTTGAACAAACGTTTGACCATTCGTCTTATTCAAAAAAATTATGTAAATGTCATTTATTTTGTTGTGACTTGTTTTATCACTAAATATATTTTAAGTATAACTTATTTTTTTTACATATTTGTGCTAATTTTTTGAATAAGACGAATGGTCAAACGTTTGTTCAAAAGTCAAAAGTGACAAACATTTGATACGGAGGGAGTAATTGAGTATGTGGCTGTTTTGTTTCTCTGCGAAGAATCGATTTGAGGCGTTACCGGCTACCTCGTCGCGCCACGTCATCGTAAAAAACCTAGCCGTCCGATCATCTTGGCAAATGAAATCCGACCTTCCATACTACATCAACATAAAAAAGAAAATTTCCCACCAGCATCCGCACCACCTATAAGTGAATCCATTTTTTAACTGATATGAAAATTTCAAAAAAAACTGAAAAAAGCAAAAAAGCAAAAAAAAAACCATAGCAAAGGCCCATAAGTGAATTAGAGCATTAGAAATGTTTACTTTTATAAAATAAATTTAAAATAAGAAAATCTGAAAAATTCAAAAATAAAATCTTAAAGTACACTTGTGTCTTACGAAACTAATGACGCACGCCACGGACGTGTAAACATCGATAGCATATACAATCTGGCCACTGTATATGTAGAACTTGTCTGATCAACAGTTATACATATGTTGTTTGCACCTGCCCGATAAAATAGAGAGAAACGATATACGTACCAAAATGGATCGGGGAGGCACGTGGAAAACGAAGTCGATCGAACCAGCCGCTTCTACTGCAAAATTAGGCGACGACCAGCGACCAGCTGGTGCGAAACCGATCTGCCAATTTTTCATTTCCCCCACGAAACGATCGAACGAATCAGTGGCACGAAGAAACGTCGGCATCGGCGGCACGACACAACGTGCTTGTGGTTGTGGGGTTCGATCACACTCGCCTAATTGCCATGTCTTCCTCATGCATGCATGCGATTCTTGTAAAGTATCGATCAGCTACAGTTCAACAACGATAGTAACTTGGCAAACAGGGCTGTATATACACACACACACTTGTGGACTTCGTCTCATCGAGGTCGAGTAGCAGCAGCTTAACATCATTTTATATCGGATTAATTAGATATATATACCACTGCCAAATTTTTACTTTTGAAATGTGCCATTACAAAATGTGAGCCTGCTGCAGCCTGCATGTCGCCGTTGGCATTGTGATTTTCGGGACAAACTACTGATGCATACAGATTAGTATTTTTTTACCATCGGTTTAAAAATCAACACTAATGGGGTTATGAATCGGCATAAATAGATCTTTCTAGCGTATGTTCGCGGGATTAATGTGAAAATTAAGAAACGTATGAGGTAGAGCGTACGGATCAGAGTGGCATATCGCAGAAAACACGGAAGAAAGTGAGGACTAAACACTCTGCCTCTGTATATTTTCCTTTACATATTCTCCGTATACTTTATTTTACAGTGTTGGATGTAATCTTGGCTAACACAGCAAGATCCGAATTTGAAGGGAGTGTCAGCTCCACGTACTCGTGCCCTAATGAGGAACATACAACCAACTAATGGTCACAGCCCCTTGTTGCACAGTGCAATACAAATAGGGGGAGCCACGAGACAAACGACTATATCCCCCTAAGACCGTTTGATTCTCTGGGTTGCACTGCAGCACTCGGAAGGCCGCCGCCTACGCGAGGTCGTGACTGCTACCACCTCCCTGCGATCGATATGATTATCTGCTTCGACTTTTCACCAAGCAGCCTCTCTGGCCTAACTTTTGATCCACTCCATGGCAAGCTTAAGCAACAGCAAGATGAATCTAATCGGTTTTAGCTTTGGGTGTTTAATCTTTGGGATAAGATCAAGGTTAAGGCCCTGTTCTTTTGAGCTGATCTGAACAGCTGAACGGTTGAAATGACTGAATTTCGAGAGCTTTTTGTGGTAGTCTCGAGATTCGGATACATTTCGTTTGACTTGCTTTTTAAAGTGTTAGGACCCACCTTCAAAATAACGAAAAAAAGATTCAAAAAACTGAAAACATGTATGCTTTCAAAACGTAGATAAATCGTTAAGCCGTTAAGCTGTTAAGATGAAAAGAACTGGACGTAAATCTTTCGCATTACGATTTAAGCACTAACATACAGATCACTCTGCGGATGGTTGACAGAAGAAAAGGAAAAAAAAAATAGAAACGGTCGGTGATGATCTCTACTTCGAGGGATCGAAGTCGTTGGTTGATAAATTAGCTGGAGGCCTGGAGCTGACGTAGCTCTGCATAGACGCGTCCAGTTGACACATGCCATATGCATGCCGAGACGTGGACACGCGTGCTCCCGCGTATGCCGCTTATCAAAATGTTTGGCACGCATGGGCGTTGCAACAGATCATGAAATCCAGAACCTTCTACGAAGAAAAGAGAGAAATAATGGTGTACTCCAAATCAATCAAGTCGATGCATAATTTTAGAACTAGAAACAAGGAGCGTGCTGACGCGCGATGCGCTGTTTTAGTGTGCAGTTATTGGGTCTGGTAGGCCGATGGATACGTTCTTGCTAGTGGAAGGAAGACGACGGGAACGAAGTGCAGGCAAGGGAACTAACGAGCAGAAGCAAGTCCCACGAAGACGGCAGCAAAGATGGCATGTCGAACGTAATTTCAGGGAGTGAGGAGTGACCGGTGTTATTAGAAAGGGCAAAAGGACCATCAAATTAAAAACCGAGAAGAGGGAGGAAGCAATTAGGAACATACAGAGGCAACAAAAAAATTCAGGTGCAGGCCTGCACGAGCTATCTCAAAAAGCGTCACCACAGGGAGCTATCCCAAAAAATACGTCTTTAACCATTTGTCTTATTCAAAAAAATATATAAATATTATTTATTTTGTTATGATTTGGTTTATTATTAAATGTATTTTAAGTATTATTATATTTTTACATATTTGAAATAAATTTTTGAATAAGACGAATGGTCAAAGACGTTTCTAAAAGTCAACGGCGACTTCTCTTTGTGACTGGAGGTAGTATTAGACTGTTGGCTAGCAGCAGACGATCCGTCAAATGAGCAAATCCGACGGCCGGCGAGACGTACATATGTAAGTACAGCCAGAGCGTAGAAAAACGTACCGCTGCGCGGTATAAAGAGATGAAATCTAGGAGGCACTTGAAACAAATAAACAAATTAATTAGTAAATAAAGTGTCTTATTCTTTTTATGGTTTCAAGAGTATGATCAAGTCACATTATCCACAATAATGCACTTGAGATGAGTGTACGGAGATGTTTATATACTAGCTGCGTAAGCGGGCCCATGGCCCGCCGAGCCTGGAATGCATCCTCGATCAAATAAATCAACAATTAACCACGCAGAGCATGCCTTTTATTAGCATAATAACAACGAAAAAACACACGGTAAAGCTTATTCACGAAAAAAAAAACACACGGTAAACCTTATTCACGAAAAAAAACACAGTGTGTACATGACTTTGAGAGGGATAATCTAAGTAAATAACAAACAATACTACGAAGCCATGGATGATATCCAATCCAATCAGTTGTGGACATGCCAAGCGCCAGAGCTTGTTTGCAAATAGCATAATCTTGGAACAATCCAGCTGGAAGAGTGAAGACAAACAGTTTTTCATAGTGCCGTGGAGCATGTAAACCAACCAACTTTGAGGATAACATTCAGCGTGGAAGAAATCAGCCCTGGATGATATTTTGTCCGATCAGCTATCTCCACATCTTATTGTATTAGAGCCTGACTGCAGTGCCATAACCACCAAGCAATAAGATGGGATAAACAGGTAACTCATTCGTGAGAATATAAAAAGTTTTGAGTGTCAATTGTCATAAGCTTTGTATGGCACTAATGGATCTCAGTTTACCACATGGGGAACAGATCGATATCATTTTGGAAAAAAAATGGTAAAACAAAATCAAACGAATCGATTACTATAAAATTTGAAAGGAATATTATCATAAGTTAAAATAGAGCATCTACTCCACCACAACC